>NW_020769354.1:5471325-5518950 GCF_900518735.1 Pseudonaja textilis
TAGCAATTGCTAGTGGTATTTTCCTTGTAAAAACCAGAAGGTGAATTTCCAAACCAATAGTCCTGGCTGCTTTATGTGTAAAATCTCATTAATGGAGCGTCGGAGGAGGTGGAACTCTTTCTCCTGAGTTAACTACTGATTATAATGAATGTATCACATATGGGTTTGTTGCTGATTTGGAGTTTTTTCTGGTATTTTCCAGCTTGGATGACATTTAGCGATGTGGAAGAAATTTAGGATTATTAATGCTGAGTCTGTAATCTTGCCAGGAAGTTTTGCGACAGAGAAGGGAAATGGGAAAGGGTTATTTTAATGCTTCCTGGGATTAGGATGTTCCTTTTTCTTTAAGTGTTATTCTCCCTTTTGCCCTGCTGTTTTCGCCAGGTAGACTATCCCAAGAAGTATTCTCCTCCCCTGAAGTGGTTGCTGCTGGGGCACCCCTTGAACATTTGTTGAAGTGGAGCGAAGAAAGACAAGATGGGACGGTCTGTCTGGCTGCTCCAATTCTGCTGAAAAAGGTAGGAAAAAGTGCTTTTCAAATGGCAACTGGATTTTCCTGTTTTTTTTTTCCCCTTGAAAACATTTCACTTTTTATCCAAGAAGCTTCTAACTGAATGGGGAGGGAATATGAGCCCTGGAGGCGCAGTGGTTAGAATGCAGTATTGCAAGCTGACTCTGCCCACTGCCAGCAGTTCGATCTAACCGGCTCAAGGTTGATTCAGCCTTCTGAGGTCTGTAAAATGAGGACTTAGATTGTTGGGGACCATATGCTGACTCTGTAAACCGCTTAGAGCCGTGATGGCAAATCTATGCCACACGTGCGGGAAGTGGCATGCAGAGCTATCTCCCCGGACGCTGCAGCTGTCACCCATTGCTCTTTCACATGCATGCGCCGGCCACCTGGTCTTCTGGTTTGTAACACTGGCCGGCGCATGCATGTGCATTAGAAACCAGCCGACCACCTGGTCTTCGCGTGCGCATGCACATTAGAGGCCAGAAGACCAGGTGGCCGGTGCGCATGCCCATGTCAGGAGCTGCTCTTCTGGTTTCCAGCGCATGCACATGCATTTTGGCAGTTGGTGCATTTTCAGCATGCGTGCGCTCCTGTTTCGGCACTCAGTGCTGAAAAGGTTAATCACCTCTGGCTTAGAGAGAGAGGGCTGAAAAGCACTATGAAGCGGTATATAAGTTTAAGTGCTATTGCTATTTAGGCTTTAGGGTTTTTTTTTTAATTCATATGTTGCCTATCTCCCCGGTAAAGCAAATCTTGTTACAAATACTACTGGAATCCAGCACCCACCCATGAATAAAGCCTGATGAGAATACTGTGCCACATTAGTGTGCCTTTAGCGATATAGTAAATGTTTATTTTATTTTTTTTAAAAGAGCTTGTTGAAAGGATGACATCTTCTATGAGCCCCAAACCTAGGCAGACGAAAAAGAAGGCATTTTTTGTGACTGCAGTCACATCCCATGGTTTAGTATTTTTATTGTGTTTGTGAGTCATCCAGGTTTGTGGATGAAACCACTGCAAGCAAGTCAATGCATCAACAAATGGATTGGAGCGTTAAAAAACCCAAACCTAAATTCTACCTAACTAGGCCTTGTATGTGTGAAGCCAGTTGCTAGGTCTTTCGTTGACCCAGTTATCATTATGTGATTCTGTGATTTCCTCTTATCTTCCTTTTGGTCCATATCATAGGAGGTAATTTGGCTTTGTGTTGAGCCATTCAGACACAGCAGCATTATAACTGCTTTGTAGAAGGTTCTGCTTGTTGCATGTCCGTAGGAGTTACTGCTTTGGATTTACATCCTTCTTTTGAGGAGCACATTCAGAACAGGCATTCAGATAGGAATCGAGGATATATGGGTAGTCCTCAACTTACGAACAAAATTTATGATGTTAAGTGAGAAATTTGTTAAGTGAGTCTTGTCCCATTTTACAACTTTTCTTGCCACATTTGTTAAGTGAATCACTGCAGTTGTTAACACGGATGTTAAGCAAATCTGCTTTCTCCATCGACTTTGCTCGTCAGAAGGTTTTAGAAGGTGATCACATGATCACATTTATATTGACTGTTTCCTAGTATGATTTGATTGCTTATTGTACCTATGACTATCGCTAAGTGTTGTACCTTATGATTCTTGATGAATATATCTTTTCTTTTATGTATACTGAGAGTATTTGCACCAAGACAAATTCCTTGTGCCTCCAACCACACTTGGCCAATAAAGAATTCTATTCTGGGATACTGCAGCTGTCATAAATGTGAATCAAGCCAAATGCAAATCACATGACCATGGGGATGATGTAATGGTCATAAGTGTGGAAAATGGTCATAAGTCCCATTTTTCAGTGCTGTTGTAACTTCAAACAGTCATTTAAGTGAACTAAGTCACTAAGAAAGTCAAGGACTGCCTGTACTTGTAATTTGATGTAATTCTTTTTTATGTTGTAAAAGAAAATGTGAAAGAAATCCTCCTTCAACTATTTGAAGTTTTATTTAATAATAATGCCCTAAGGCAACAGCTGTGTTGATATTTCTCCCAAAGTTGTGGTTTATTGACCCATACTCTATTTTTTAAGGGACACTAACCCTACATTTACACATCAGGCAGCCTTTTTTTTTTCACCAAGTCACACAGCTGCATAAAATTTTTTAATTAGACATGCTGCTTTATTGCCCTATTAGTTTTTTCCCTTCCCTAACAACTAATTGGTGTATTAAACCGTTCTTTCTTTTACTGATTTTTTTTTAATTGTAAAGCCTGGACAAAAACTGTAATAAAGAGATTTGATTCAATTTGATCCATGGCTTATGAGTAAACCAGAGATGGTTGATTTTATAATAGTAAGCTATAAACTAGTGATTTCATCTCACAGTGGCTGAAATCACACACTGCTGGAGAATAGAATAGAATAACAGAGTTGGAAGGGACCTTGGAGGTCTTCTAGTCCAACCCCCTGCTCAGGCAGGAAACCCTATATCATTTCAGACAAATCGTTATCCAATCTCTTCTTAAAAACTTTCAGTGTTGGAACACCCACAATTTATGGAGGCAATTTGTTCCACTGATTAATTGTTCTGTCAGGAAATTTCTCCTTAGTTCTAAGTTGTTTTTCTCCTTGATTAGTTTCCACCCATTGCTTCTTGTCCTGCCTTCAGGTGCTTTGGAGAATAGCTTGACTCCCTCTTCTTTGTGGCAGCCCCTGAGATATTGGAACACTGCTATCACGTCACTCCCTAGTCCTTCTTTTCATTAAACCAGACATACCCAATTCCAGCAACTGTTCTTCATATGTTTTAGCCTCCAGTCTCCTAATCATCTTTCTTGCTCTTCTCAGCACCCTTTCTAGACTTTCAACATCTTTCTTACATAGTGGCAAACAAAACTGGATGCAGTATTCCAAGTATGGTCTTACCAAGGCCTTATAAAGTGATATTTACACTTCACGTGATCTTTCTTCTATCCCTCTGTTAATAATGCACCCCAGAACCGTGAGTATTGTTGATGAAGTAGAAGATGCTGTCAGATTACAGTAAGTCCAGAAACAGGCTGTTTTCCTGTTGCCTTTTTAAAATCAAAAATTGAACTATGCGCTCTGAGCTTGAATGATTAGGGCAGATTAATGGGTGAGGGGAAGACAGAGATTTGCTGCTGATTAGAACATGGGACTCACTTCTAAAGCCAGCTTAATCTTGCCAGTTGGTTTTCTCAAGGAAACTGCTTTCTGTGGACTAGAGATGTTAAAAGAGAAAAATAGAACATTCTTATTTTTTTTCTCCTCCTGTAAATCTTTGCCGCTTCACCTTCTAAGTGAGTTCCATTCTACCCAGAGATGGATGATCCCTATGTAAAGACCTTGTATTTGGGATGCCTGTCCAGAAGATAAATGGATGTACTGTATTTAATTTGAAAATATTACTTTCCATTAAGGGTGGTGCTTCATGGAGCCATTTCTGTTTATGCGCAAATAGATGGATCATTAATTCCATATCCAGCAGTGCGGTTAGATAATTTTAGGCTCTGTTTAGAAAGGGGCCTTCATGGCTGTTTTCAGGTTGCCATTATTAAAGAAATGGAAACATTTTTTCAATCCAAAACAGATGTCCTCTCGGTCTAGCAAGTTTTGTGGATATGCAGATCCATCAATCTTGGCTAAATGTGAGCCAACATTTGATTGAGCAGCTGGAAAAAATTGCCAGTAGGTATTTGATGGCTATCATAATCACAGTTCTTTTTCATTTCCCCTTGTAGCCACAACTTGTTCTCATATCTCTGAGGTTTTTAATTCAGCTCTAGCCAAAATTCCAATGTCTTTCTTTAAAAATGAGGTATTAATCTATTTCCTGAAATGCACTGAGGCTAATTTCATGTCAAGTATTTAATACACTCGTATATTGTCAGTTGATAAACGCCAACTCGTATGAAGATTGAACTGTTTTGCTGAGTTTTTCCCTGATTTGAATTGATGTTCCCATCTTTTCTTTCTTTCTATTATGGTACTGCCATTCTGTTTTACTTTTGTAAGGTTTTTGTATTGACTGGGTTTTCTTCTTTTTTTTTTCCTGTGCAAGTTGCTGAGATTCAATTTATTTCAGCAATCTAGTTATATGTTTAATAAATTAATATCCTGACACCACCTTATTCAACTTTCTTTCATATCTCTCCTGACTACTGTGATGACTGTAAGTCTTTTGTTATAAAATGCAGGACAAGAAGCAATGGATGGAAACTAATCAAGGAGAGAACCAACTTAGAACTAAGGAGAAATTTCCTGACAGAACAAATGATCACTAAGCGATTGACAAATCAAATAAATATTAAAAATACTAAATACTAAAAGACTTCTAAGGTCGGTTCCAACTGTGCCATTCTGTTTCACAAAGCTGTCATTTAGATTTTATTTAATCATTTTCTTTGCTTTTGAATGCTTTTCCTAAAGCAAAGGTATACACTTAAGCAATTTCTTATCCTTATTAACCTCTTTGGAATTTATCCCATTTTCTAATTTGTTCTTTATTTTCGCACGAAAATATGACCTGTGCACCCCAGACATAAATCTGAGGATGGAAGCATGCTCTTCCCCGCAGTTCATTTCGCTTCTTTCTTTGCTTTTTTTGAACAGACCACCATAGGATCTGTTACATTTCTAATGCGCTGAGTGTAATTCAGGATATTGTAGGTGCCCCCAAGATGGCAAGATGCAGACCACCCTATGTTGCCTTAAAAGAAAGGGTTTAGAGCAGGGGTCTCCAACCTTGGCAACTTTTAAGACTTGTGGACTTCAACTCCCAGAGTTGAATTCTGGGAGTTGAAGTCCGCAAGTCTTAAAGTTGCCAAGGTTGGAGACCCCTGGCCTAGAGCAGTGTTTCTCAACCCTGACAACTTTAAGATGCTTGGACTTCCCCAGACAGAATTCTCCAGCCAGCCATAATCTTAAAGTTGCCAGGGCTGGGAAGTTATAAGAACTGGGTTTGCATAAAATAATGAGAATATGTTTGGTGGGAGGGAGCTGACTTCTGCTTCTGACCTTTTGGCTATAAGGTATCCAAAAGAGAGTTAGCAAAGAATCTGCACATGGCAATACAATAGAAGCTACAATAGAAGCTTCTTCTCTGCTACCCTGAAAAACACCGCTAGGCCTTGAGCCTGTTCTTTTAAAAGATATCGATTTTCAAATTACAGCTTTTTCAAACGACAGTCGTCTCTTTAGCGACCGTTTGAAGTTACAATGATACTGGAAAAAGTGACTTCCAGCCAGTACTCACCACTATCTCAGCCTACCCACAATCAAAATTCAGGCGCTTAGCCATTGGCATGTATTTATGACCATTGCAATATCCTGGAGTCATTAATCACCATTAATGCGCAGTGGCTAATTCTGCTGATTGTCGGCTGCCTGCAATTTGGCAGTTCGAATCTCACCAGGCCCAAGGTTGACTCAAGCCTTCCATCCTTCCGAGGTGGGTAAAATGAGGACCCAGATTGTTGGGGGAAATAGACTGACTCTATAAACTGCTTAGAGAGGGCTGTAAAAGCACTGTAAAGTGGTATATAAGTCTAAGTGCTGTTGTTATTGCTTTTTGCAACCTTCCCAGCCAGCTTCTGACAAACATGGTCAATGGTTTGCTTAACAACCATGTTATTAACAACAGCAAGCCATGGCACAAAAAAAAGCTCATAAAATTGGGTATGACTCACTCAGCAACTGCCTGGCTTAACAAAGGAAATTCTGTTCTGAGTTGTGGTTGTAAGTCAAGGACTACCTATATAAACCGTTTGAACTGCATCAGCAAACCTGTACGGCTTTCTTGGCCACAGAATGTAAGAGGTGCTTCCGGGATTATTATTTTTTGTCTCCACTTTGCGAGATTGGCTGATGAGGGAAGAAAGAAAGATTTTATAATTAGCTTTCTGTATCCGGAGATGCCTTAAGCAAGCCTCATTTTTCTTATTTGTTTTTAGCTGGGCAACGCCTGTTGCCCCCTGCCCCCTCCCTCCCTGTCCCCATTAAGTGTCGGTGGCAGCTCTCCCTGCATAAAGATTAGCTTTAAATCTTCCTCTCCAACTTTAATGGACGGAAGCCTGTCCTGCTTAAATAATTTACAGCCGAGGCCTGCCTCCCCCTTGCCCACTTTGAAAGCGCACCGCATTGGGTTGCCATAGAAACGCAGTCTGCTTTTGCTTTGCTGGCGGCTAAGTTTATTTCTCTTCCCTTTCTACAATCCCCCATCTCCCCGCCCGATCCTTGTGGGGCCTTCTGGAGGAGGCCTTGAATGGGAAGGATGGCCAGAGTGAGGCACGTAGATCTCTGGTTCGTGTAGTGGGGCCTAGCCTTTGATCCAACTACTGGGATTTTTGTGTTTCTGTATTCCCAGAAATGCATGCATGCATGGAGCAGAGCATTAGCAGCTCTGATTTCTGCATACAGAAATCTGCAGACACAGAGACAGTTTTTTCCCTCGTGCCATCATTCTGCTCTAACACCTAATCCCAACAGCACTCTCTTATGTCTAAGTGTACTTATCCATGTAGTATGGCTGTATTATTTTTAGCCTTCTCATCTGTTCCACTACCTTCTCTTATCCGTATCATTCTTATGATTATTGCTTTGATATTGTTGTTGTTGTTGTTGTTGTTATTATTATTATTATTATTATTATTATTATTATTATTATTATTTGCTTTGCATGTAGGTTGAAAGTTTAGGGACTAGAGCCAAATTGCTTGTGTGTCTAATCATTCTTGGCCAATAAAGTGCAGGTAGTCCTCAAATTATGACCACCATGGAGCCCAAAATGTCTTTTGTAAGCGAGACAGTGAGTTTGCTTTTGCCCCATTTTATGACCTTTCTTGCCATAGTTGTTAAGTGAATCACTGCATTTGATGAGTTAATAACTGGTGGTAAAGTGAATTTGGCTTCCTCATTGACTTTGCTTGTCAGAAGACCATAAATGATTTCAAAATACTGCAACTGTCGTAAAAGTGAACCAGTTGCCAAGCATCTGAATTTTGATCACATGACCATGGGGATGCTGCAATGGTCATAAGTGTGAAAAATGGTCATAATTCACTTTTTCAGTGTGGTTGTAACTTTGAACAGTCACTAAATGAATGATTGTACCTGTAGTCTATTCATAGGAAGCTGAGTGACTCCCAAACAAGCCAAGTATCTAATTTGGTATATTGTTCAGAGCCGGCTGTTTCAACTGGGATGTCCAGATTTATCACTACATAACCTATCATCCCCAGCATAGCCCTGATAGGAATCTCCTTCCAAAGTATCTGCCATGCTATATTGGGAAGACTGAGACATTTTTGGCTAATGGGAGAGATAGTGTTAACCCAGCCCAGGTAGAGAGAAAACTGGGAAGAAGCATTTCAAATTATCTAAAGAGATTGTCTGTGGAGATTCTCAACCATCCAGATCATGGTTGTCTCAGAAGTGCTTTTCCAAAAGGCAACTGGACTTTCTTGGTGTTTTTTTCCCCCTTGAAAACATTTAGCTCCTCAACCAAGAAGTTTCTTCAATTCAAACTCAGAACGTACAACTGACTTAAAACTGAAGAACCATCTTAGTTGAGAAGCGAAACTTTTTCAAGGAAAAAGCCAAGAAACTCCCGTTACCTTTTGGGAAAGCACCTTTGGGACATCCAAAGAGATTTTGCCTTATCTCTTAAATGGCAACTCAGCCCAGGTGGAGGAAAAGCTGGGGAGAAGCATTTTAAAGAATTCAGAGACTCTGTCATGATGAACTCACTAAAAAGGAAGCTGGGAAATTCTATTTTCCATTCCCAAAACTTTACGTTTACCCTACAACTAGCATTAAAGACACCTGACTGCAGTCTCTCTAGTTCCAGGTCTTGCCCAGCTGTGCAGCTACAAAATTTCATGCAGATGTTTCTCTTATCTCTGTTTGGTGAAAACAGGAATTGAATCAGGAGCATTTAGCCAGTGTGTTTGCCCTAGGAAGCTCCTGTAGTCCTTGTTTAGGGATCATTCAGAGTTACGAAGGACCTCTATCATCCAGGTTCCAGAGTTCCCACAACTGCGCACACAAAGTCACATGACTGCATTTGGGTGCCTAACAGGCAGCTCACATTTATGGCTGTTAACAGCATGCTGTGTATACATGGCCACAATTTTCAGTGTATTTATTTATATTTCCTATTTCTGCCAGTTTCTGGTATTTACTTTCAGATTCAGTTAATGACTGCTGCAAAAAAAGGTAGCAAAATCAGGTGTGGTCAATGACTGCTTAATGACCAATACAACTTACCACCATAATTCTGTAATTCAATGATAGTTGTAAGTTGAGGACTACTGTAAGTTGTTGATCCATCTAGCTTGATATTCTCTCCACTGAAGGAAGTCAGGGTTTCATGGCAGAATGATATTTTGGAGTTTTGTGGTGATGTTGGGAGGTGCACTCATAACATGGCTTCCATGTGAGTGCAGGCAATCGCAACACTGCTCATTTATAGAGTGTGTTATCTTCTTTGCAAAACTGTGAAAGCATTCTTTCAGGCAAGGACAGACTAACCCTTCCCCTCCTTCCCTCCCTCCCTCAGACAATGTATTACTTCAAGCCTGATTGGGTAACTAAAATCTTTCATTTTCCTTCTTTCCTTCCTTCTTCCCTCCCTCCCTCCCTCCCTCCTTTCCACTAGGGGACACATTTTTTTCTGGGGTACCCATGTTGTTTACTGACAGGTAAAGTTTCTCCAGGATTTCTGGCATGGCATAAGTTCCAGGTACTAAATCTGAGTCTTTCAAGCAAGCAGATGTCTTGCCATGCAGCCATTCTATGGTTTTCAGCCAGCAAGTTCCTAAAAATAATGACAGCATGGAATACAGTCAGAAAGCAAAAGATGTGCTTGGGTTGCTTGATAAAAATAACAGCTGGTCTTTCAGACTGAAAACTATTTCCACATCAATCAGAGTCATCTCTCTGTAAAAACGGCACATTCCAGGCTCAGGGAGGAAGATTTTAAGAATGTGAAAGGCCTCAGGCTAGTGGTGAATTGAGGAAAGGAAGATTAGTAGTTACAAGTGACCAAAAACCTTTCAGTATCTTGCAGGGAGGTTGTGTGGATAAAGCAGGTAAAATCTTCCCTCCCCCCCACAAAAAAACACAAACCACTTCCACATTGAAAAAAAATGTTAAATATTTATTTATTAGATTTATATCCCACCTTTATTAGTTGATAAATAATTCAAGGCAGCAAAGATACATAACACTTGTTCTTCCTTCTATTTTTCCCACCACAGCAATCCATCATTTGTTTTAGGTTGCCTATTCAGAAGTTAATGCTTGTAGTTCCCTTCGCCAGCATTCTCGCACTCTTGAGATACCTTAAATTAATTAGACATAAGCATTAATTTGCTCTGCTCATACTCTCCTGCTAAGAATTTATATTATCTGTCTGCAGGTAAACATTTATTATGGTGTATTGCGTTAAGAACCGTTCTGGTTTGAATTCAAATCATGTAAACAAACACATATCAAGCAGTGGTGGTGTGCTACTGGTTCAGACAGGTTCAGCCAAACCGGTAGTAAAAAATGCCTCCGATGATCAGCTGAGAGGACACGCGCTCGATCACCAAACTGGTAATGGAACAGGTAGGATCGCACTGCTGATATCTAAGTATAACTTTGAAACATGAGGACAAGTATTTTTTGGCTTTGGGGTAAACCATGTTTGTGATATTGGCAAGTAATTACACAAGAGATTTTTCCTCCAATGTGATTTCTTTTTCCAAGATAGTAGCTGTCAATTAATGATACAAGAATTTTGTTCAGTCCTCTTCCAATTAAAGAGTTTGGTTTCTTTTTTCAAACTTTCCAGAATTCCCTGCTTTTTTAAAATAAAGAAAGCATGCAAAAATGCATAGAGGAATCTTTGTACAACGAGTCCTTGACTTAGAACTGTTCATTTTTAAAAAACATTTTTCCAAATTTTGTTCTATTGTACATTACTAATTTATTTGATTCTTTTTGTTAGTTTTTATTGTTTTATTTTTATTTTTTGTTTTAAATATGGTTTTACATTGTATAAGCTTTCTTGAGTCGCCATGGGCGAATAGGCAGCAATATAAATTAAATAAATAAATAAAGCACCTTTGGGACAACTATGACCTGGATGACTGAGAATGTCCGTAGACATCTACCATATTAGCTATATCATGCCTTATTTTCATTTTTGGAATGTGATGCTTTTAAATAGTTGTTTTATTTTAAAAATTGTTCTCGAATTACATTTTCCATTCCACTGAAATAGAAACTCTACCTTGCAGCTTTGAAATACACAAAATATCTACGATTACCTTCTCATTTTTGGCCAGGCTTCTTTTTGCCAACTCTCATTTCAAGTTTGCATTCCCTTGGCTATTTCAATAACGTCATCCTTCCAAGTTTAAAATTGCTTTCTCTTGCAACTATCTGCAAGCTATGGAACTTTTTCAGTTATAGTATAATACCTCAATAATGTAAGCTTAATTTAGAACTGCAAAAGACTTGCATTCCAGTGTGGAACAGCAGCTCATTAAGCTGCAGGAAAATAAAGAAAAACACACATGCATACACTCGCACATTACACATACTTGCACATTCCAGACATTTTTGGAGGCCAAGCACAAACAGAGCTGCTGTTCAAAGCTGCTTTGTAGAAACCAGAGACTTACCTGGTTCTGACCATCATAGCACTTAAATATTTAAAGCAACCAAGGAAAATGGCTGAAGAATTCCCCAAACATTGAGAGAGAAAAAGCAAAACAAATTTCCTAAACTCTATTACCAGGCCAGGTATTCCCCATTTTATAACCATGCGTTAGATTTTTCTTTCTTTCTGCAGAACTCTAATAAAATTTCATTTCATTTCTTTGTGGAGTTCTCCATTAAATTTCATTCTGGTATTTTAGATATACAGTATATATAGATTAACAGAGTTGGAAGGGATCTTGTAGGTCATCTAGTGAGTCCAACTCCCCCCAACCCCCGCTTAAGCAGGAAATCCTACACCATATCTGACAAATGGCAGTCCAGTCTCTTCTTGAAAACCTCCAGTAATGAAGTTCCTATAACTTCCAAAGGCACCTTCTGTTCCATGGGTTGATGGTTCTCCCTGTCAGAAAATTTTTCCTTATTTCCAAGTTGAATCTCTCCTTGTTCAGTTTCCATCCATTATTCCTTGTCTGGCCTTCAGGTACTTTGGAGAATAGCTTGACCCCTTCCTCTCTGTGACAGCCCCACAAATATGGGAAGACTGCTATCCTGTCTCCCCTGGTCCTTCTCTTGACTAGACTAGCCACACCCTCTTCCTGTAACTGTTCTTCATATGTTTTAGCCTCCAGTCCCCTAATCATCCTGGTTGCTCTTCTTTGAACTTTTTCTGGATCCCAACTTCATGTATTGACAAAAACTGGATGCAGTGTTCTAGGTGTGGTCTCACTAAGGCTTTATAGAGTGGCATTAGTACCTCACTTGATCTCAATTGTATCCCTCTGTTAATGCAATTTAGGATTGCATTAGCTTTTTTGACTGCTGTTGCACACTGCTGGCTCATATTTAGCTGGTTGTCCACTAAGACTCCAAGATCCCTCTCACAGTTACTGCTATTGAGTCTGGTTTCACCCAGTCTATATGTGTACTTTTGGTTTTTCTTGCCTAAGTGAAAGTCTTTACTTTTATCTACATTGAATTTCATTTTGTTAGATAGGGCCCACTGCCAGCTTAGTATCATCTGCAAATTTGGCAAGTTCCCCTTCTATTCTCTCATCTAAGTCATTTATGAAGATGCCTGCATAACTGGATAGAAGCATTCCTGTCAAACAGACAACAAATGGTCAAAATTGGGAATGTCCTATCAAATCCTGTACCTGTGAACAGTGGTGTCCCCCAAGGCAGTGTTCTAGGACCAACTCTCTTCATACTCTATATTAATGACCTCTGTGATTATATTAAGAGCAACTGCGTTCTTTTCGCTGATGACGTAAAGCTATTCAACACCACTGACAACGCTGCTACCCTTCAAAAAGACCTCAACTATGTGTCAGAATGGTCAAACAAATGGCAACTTCAAATCTCAACAAATAAATGTTCTATCTTACATATTGGCAAAAAAAATCAAAAAATAAAATACAAGCTGAATAGTCAAGACCTTGTTGATGACAAAAACTTTGTCAAAGACCTTGAAGTACTCATCTCAAATGATCTAAGTGCTAGTGCCCACTGTAACTACATAGCCCAAAAGGCATTAAGAGTTGTTAACCTAATTCTGCGTAGCTTTTTCTCTGGTAATATCACTTTACTAACTAGAGCATATAAAACATTTGCTAGACCAATACTTGAATATAGCTCATCAGTCTGGAACCCGCATAACATATCTGATATTAATACAATTGAGAAAGTCCAGAAATATTTTACGAGAAGAATCCTCCACTCCTCTACTCGTTGCAGAATACCCTTATGCCACCAGACTTGAAATTTTAGACCTAGACAACCTAGAACTATGCCGCCTTCAGTTCGATCTAAGTATAGTATATAAAATTATATATTGCAATGTCCTACCTATCAATGAATACTTCAGCTTCAACCAAAACAATGCAAGAGCATAAAATAGATACAAACTAAAGATAAACCGCACCAAACTTGATTGCAGGAAATACGACTTCAGCAACAGAGTGGTCAATGTCTGGAATACTCTACCTGACTCTGGTTTCTTCCCCAAACCCCAAACTCTTCAACATTGGACTGTCTACTATTGACCTCACCTCTTTCCTAAGAGGTCTGTAGGGGGCGTGCATAAGCGCACCAAAACGTGCCTACTGTCCCTGTCCTATTGTTTCTTTTTTTTCTTATTCGTATCCATTTCATGTATTTATAACCATGTTTATACTTATACCTGTTATCTAATAATTGTTTGACTAAATAAATAAATAAATAAAATGAAGATATTGAAGAGTACTGGGTCTAAGATGGAACGTTTGTGGTACTTCACTGCTTACTTCCCTTCCTGTAAACATAGACCCTGTAAGGGCTACTTGTCAGCCCATTTCCCTAACTTCTCAAGATCACATTGGGGGTTTTTGCCCCTTCCTCTCAGGATATCTGCCATTTATTCTAACTTTGCATCATCTGCAAATCTGAAGGAACTCTTCTACCACTTATCTTTAAGAAGATGGCCTCCACATTCAAGTTTGTAGTTTTCCACTGGTTGCATAACGAAGTGCGGATAGCTTCCTTTGTTTCGTTGGTTGTGCATCAACTGTTATGCCATGAACTCTGATTTAACTGGCTGCCCATCAGAATATCAGAGCTGAAGCATTTTGTTAATTGCTTTTCTGAAATAACAATATATCTCTTACAAGACTTTTTTCTTGATAAAATCCGTGTTGGGTTCTGGTAATTATCACATTATTTTCAAAATGCCTGCAGAGTGATTTGTAGGATTTCCCTTGATATTTGTGACAGGCTGATTGGTTTTCAATTCCCTGGAGCTTCCTTTCTGATTTTTTTTTTGAAGATAAAGACAGTATTTATCCTTCTCCAACCATCTGGCATTTCCCCTTTTCTCCTAGCATTATTTCAAAGATAATACATAAAAGTTTTGATACTAGGCCATCACAAATTTCCCTCAGTATCTTACCCTGGAGCTAGAAGGGTCTGCTGGAGGGAAGAGATGATGAAATGCACTTCAGACCATTGTATCACAAGTTCTGTCTCTTTGATGTATGTGTCTTCATGTTTAATTCATTTTTATTCATTTGGACAAAAGCATAGGACCCTGAGAACACCTCTGCCTATGGAAGTTAAGCTCCTTAAAAGCAAATAGATAATTATTCTTTAGACCAGTGTTTTTCAAACTTGGCAATTTTTAGATGTGTGGACATCCAGAATTTTATGCTGGCCGCAACTTCTGGCAATTGAAAGCCACAGATCTTAAAGTTGCCAAGTTTGAAAAACTCAAAGTAGACATCAACAACTTTTATTTTGCTTCTACTGAAAAGAAGGACAAGGATCATGATAGCAGTGTTCCAATATTTGAAAGGCTGCCACAAAGAAGAGGGGGTCAACTTATTTTCCCAACCACCAGAAGACACAACAGGGAAAGATGGAAACTAATCAAGGAGAAAAGCAACCTAGAACTAAGGAGAAATTGCCTAATGATGAGAACAATTAACCAGTGGAACGACTTGTCTCCAGAAGTTGTGAATGCTCCATCACTGGAAACTTTTAAGAAGAGACTGGACAGCTATTTGTCTGAAATGGGGTCTCTGATATAGGGTCTCCTCAGAGGTGGGATTCAAACTTTTTAACAACTGCTTCTGTGGGCGTGGCTTAGTTGGTGGGCGTGGCTTGGTGATCATGTTATTGGCTGGGCATGGCCAACTCAATATCACTCACATCGAGGCACGCATCTCCTTGCCTGGCCTCTCATGACTGTGGCGATGCTGCAATAGTCGTAAGTATGGAAAAACGGTCATATGTCACTTTTTTCAGTGCCCATTGTAACTTTGAATGGTCACTCCACACAAGCAAAGTACCAGCAAAGGAGGGGGAAAAAGAAGCACAGAGAGGTTCCTGAGATAGGAAGTCTAGTCCTGCCAAGAATGTAATAAGGGTTCACGGAGAGGCAGTTTCTGTAAGCAACACCAGAATGTTTCCTTCCGACCTTCCTTACAGGATTAGGCCAGTAATTTCTTCTAACAACCGGTTCTCCAAACTGCTTAGAATGTTAACAACCAGTTCTAGCGAATAGGTGCTTGAGCAGGGGTTGGACTAAATAATTCTGTTATTCTATATTCTATGTCAGGGCTATCAAACACAGCCTGCAGGCCGAATGCCTCACATGCTGGCCACTCCCCCTCCTGGTTTAATGAAGTGAGGGGAAATCCCAATACATCACGTGATGCCGCATGACGAAGTGAGTTTGATACCCCTGTTTTATGTCTTAACTCTCTTTCTGTTATAAGCTGGCTGTCCATAATTTTGCCCTCTTTCATGGCTCCTGAAAGGAATTCCTTCCTGACGTCAACGTTTAGCTTTGGCTTGTTTCAAACATTTTGCTTTCTCTCTTGCCAGCTTCACCTACCCAAAGCCTTCGTTTAGGAGCTAATGGTAGCATTAGAAATCAGAAAGGCTGATGATAGACTGATGCACCACAGAAGCGGGACTTTCAGCTACAAACACTTGACCTGCCTCATCCTTAAATAGGGATTTTTGTTTTTTTACTTTGAAAGAGGTTTCAAAAGCAAACGCCTTTGTCAAATGTGAACAGCCGGGAGGAAAAAAAATTTCTGTGCAGCAGCACTGTGTAAAGCCACAAATCCGGCTCTGTCTCCCGGGGGTAGCTAGTCCTTGCTTTTCCTTGCCAAGCTAGGAATCTGTCTGTTCCTTGATCCTACCCGCCCCCACCTCCCTTTTCAAGAAAACGTTCCCTGCCTCCCTCCATTCACCCATCCGTTTTTGTATTTCTCACCCATTTTCTTTCCTTTCCCAGTCTTGGAGGATCAGTTGCAAAGGGACGTGAGTTTGCCTGAACTAAAAAGAACAAGGATTGGGTTTCCTTCTGATTTCTTTCTATTTGTTATTTTTATTTTCCTCAGGTAGAATAATCTCCGTGATTTAATACAGGATTGTGGATTGTCTCAGTGGCCTGATTTTTATCCAAAGTTTTAAAAGCCAAGCACCTCCTCCCCTTCTGCTTCAAACTCCACTCTTCTGACATTAACCCATAAATGTGATGACCCAGGGCGTGGCACAAAGGCAACACAGTCAAATAAGCAAGAAGAGTCCCTTTATTATCTTCAACTTTGCCCCAATGTCCAGGTTACCTTTGGCTGGAGAAAAATTCTCCCAGGAACAGCCCTTGACTGTAGAAAATTCAGTCCAAAACAAGGTACACACAAACTGTAACTTAAAATCCAAACAAACCAAACTGAAGTAATTAGTGTGGCAGGGCAGAGCAGGAATTTCAGACTTGAAAGCCCAGCAAAACACACATAGTTGGGAAGATGCCAGGAACATAGCTAAGCCTCAGATAACTCACGATTTGCTCCCAACAACTTGCTGTGCGCAGCTTCCCTTTTTAAACAATATGTTCCCAGCTGCAGCTAATGAAGGGAATCAGGGCCCTTTCCTTCCCCGTAAGCCACGCAACTCATGTTGCTCCCTTCTCTGTTCCTCCCTGTGTGCCCTAGGATGAAGAGTGGGGTGGGCCTCTGAATTCCCTCTGCCTTGCTCTACCACTTCCCTGCTCTGCCCAGTCGGGCTTTGCCCTTCCCCAGTTTCTTCCACAGCCAACGGAGCCACATTCCCTCTCCCTGTCAGCTGCTCGGCCTCCCCCTCCAAATCAGATTCCGACAGGAGCATGACAATAAATGTATTTAAAAGTGAACTTTAAAAAAAGAAAATTGGGATGAATCATTAATTACCAGTCTATTCCTTTCCTTGTACAGGTAGTCCTTGACTTATAGCAGTTTATTTAGTGACTTTTTGAAGTTACAATGAAAAAGTGATTTATGACCATGTTTCACCATTTATGACTATTTTGCAGCATCCCCATGGGCACTTGATCAAAATTCAGAAACTGGACAACTGACTCCTATTTATGACGGTTGAAGAATCCTGGGGTCATGTGATCCCCTTTTGCGGCCTTCTGACAAGCAAAGTCATTGGGGGAGCCAGATTCACTTAACAGCCGTGTTACTAATTTAGCAACTGTGGTGATTCATTTAACAACTGTGGCAAGAAACGTCGTAAAATGGGGCAAAATTGTCTTAAATGTCTCGCCTGGCAACATAAATTTGGGGCTCAGTTGTGGTCATAAGTCAAGGACTACCTGTATTCTAGTTTCTCCCTGGAAGATTCTTCCAGATTCATCATACTAAAATCTCATGAAAATCTTTCAGAAAATTATATAGAGAACCCAGTTACTGTATTCATCATGTCACTTTGAAAGAGGTGTGTGTGTGTATGTGTACATACATACATATACACATACATATATTTGAATACTCTTATAGTTTATCACTTGAGACTTTCAAGAAGAGATTGGACTGCCATTTGTCAGAAATGGTGTAGGGTCTCCCGCTTGGGCAGGGGGTTGGACTAGATGACCTACAAGGTCCCTTCCAACTCTGATTATCTGTTATTTATATTCTGTCTTCTTTCTGAAAAGGGAACCTAAGAGATTTAAAAAAAAAAACACAAATTGTGCCCAATCTGTGTGCTCAAAATAAACTGGATTACCACGCTGCAGCTACCAAACTGGCTGTGGATAAATACGTGTTGCATCCCTGTATTAGTTTCCCCGTATTGTTTTTCAGACAATTGGATCCCTTCCTTATGTACAGGGGGAAAAGGTTGAGCCTTTAATGAAAGTAAACTTGTAGAAATAGAAACCTAAGGGTAAAAGATGTCCTGTCTGCTACCACCTAATTGGTATCTGACTGATAATGCACAGCAGCTGCGTTTATGCAACATATTTAACTAGGTCACCTAAAGATACAGGAGATGGATTTGCAGGATGACCTTGGCTAGTTTTTATTTGGATTAAGGATGCGGTGGTGACGATGATGCTGTTGGCTCAGTGTGTGGTGTGATGACAACCCTCTGATTCAAGGTCCAGGGATATCACGCAGATCCATAGAACTTTTTACAGTAAGTGAAGGATGTTGTATAAATGAAGTTGTAATAGTATCTACCCTACAGCTTACCTGTTTGACAGCTCTTTTTTTATGGCCTAATGTACCTCACAGGATTGTTGTGAGGAGGACAAAAGAGGGAAACTTAATGAGCTGTAAAAGCACAATATTCTCCCCCCCCTCCAAAAAAAAATGTTTGTAGTGCAGGGCTGTCAAACTTTCAGCTTGTGGCCCAGATATGTCGTGAGCTGACAACACCCACGCCCAGTTTAGCAAAAGAAAAAAAAAGTTGTGATATGTCATGTGACACAGCCAGTGACAATGCAAGTTTGACATCTCTGTTGTAGTGGGTATCCGATGCACGGAAAAACCTCTCCATGGAACCGGTCTCTGGTTCCAAAAAGGCTGAGGGGCGTTGCTATAATGTGAATTGAATTGATTTGGATTTGGATTTGGATTTGGATTGATTTGAATTTGAATTTGAATTTGAATTTGAATTTGAATTGATTTGAATTGAATTTGAATTTGAATTTGAATTGAATTTGAATTGAACTTGAATTGAATTTGAATTTGAATTGAACTTGAATTGAATTTGAATTGAACTTGAATTCTTTATTGGCCAAGTGTGATTGGACACCCAAGGAATTTGTCTTTGGTGCATATGCTCTCAGTGCACATAAGAAAAAAATAAAAATATATTCCTCAAGAATCATAAGATACAAAACTTAGTCATAGTCATAGGTTACTAATAAGCAATCAAAACATACTGGGGAATAAATAAAACAATATAAATTGTAAAGATGCAAGCAACATGGCTATAGTCATAAATGGGAAGAAATAGGTGCTAGGAAGGATGAGAAGAAGAATAGTAATGCAGTCTTAGTAAATAATTTGACAGTGTTGTGGGAATTATTCGTTTAGCAGAGTGATGGCATTCGGGAAAAAACTGTTCTTGTGTCCAGTTGTTCCAATGTGCAGTGCCCTGTAGTGTCGTTTTGAGGGTAGAATTTGAAACAATTTATGTCCAGGTTGTGAGGGGTCTGTAGATATTTTCACAGCCCTCTTTTTGGATCATGCAGTAGACAGGTCCTCAGTGGAAGGCAGGTTGGTAGCAATTGTTTTTTCTGCAGTTCTAATTATCAGTTGAAGTCTGTGTCTGTCTTGTTGGATTACAGAATCAAACCAGACAGTTATAGAGGCGCAGATGACAGACTCAATCATTCCTCTGTAGAACTGAATCAGTAGCTCTTTGGGAAGTTTGAGCTTTCTGAGTTGGTGCCGAAAAAATATTCTTTGTTGTGCTTTTTTGATGACGTTTTTGAGGTTAGATGTCCATTTTAAGTTTTGAGATATGATAGAACCTAGAAACTTGAAGGTCTCTAACTGTTGATTCTGTGTTGTCTAGTATTATGTGGAATTGATCAACTGCACTAATCAAAACCTGTTTGTAACTGTAAATTATATATTTCCGTATCAGTCTTGTGGTTCCACTAGACACATTTTTATTGTTGCAGGTACAGTTCTTAGGTTGAAACGAATAGGGTTGTCATTTTGGTGAATAAATATCCTTTCCAAGGATTTGCACACCAACATTGTCTAAAAAGCACTCATGTTCAAAACTTTGGCATCATAAACTCCTCAAAAGTTATTTTGTGGTACCTCTTACGCTTATAACGTGAGGTTTTCCTCCCTGTTGGTAAGGGAAGCTTTCAAAGATAGGTGATTCCCAACTTAAGTTGATCTGAAACGCCTGGGACTCCCAGGTAGAAGCATCAGTTGCCAAGAATGTATACACTTCAATTCAAGAACATTGCCTAACTCTGCTATTCGAACAGAGTTCAGGTGTCCGGGAACCTGTGTGGACTTGTCAAAGTGGGTGAGAAAAGACTCTTGCTGAAACATTGGAGGACAGTTTATCATGCATGCTTAGCTAATTTTGGCAGCTATGTAGGGTTGGTGTGGTTAGCGCTTGATTGCTTGGGATTTACAGAGCTATTAACTAGTTTGGAGTGTTTAAAAAAAACCCACCCCAAATCCAAGCAGAACAAAAGGGCAAAGCATTTGCCCAAGGCTGTTAAGGCAGCTGTTGCTATGAGTTAAACTCAACTTAGAAAAAAGAAAAAAAGAAAACGTGCCCTGCAAAGATGACATGTATTTCTTCATTGCATGTATGGCGTTTTTTTTTTTGTCACAGTTCATTTGTAGGCAATTAAGCATAGGGATGGATTAAGAAACCGCAGTAGTCCTTGGATAGGAAATCCCCAGGGGTTTAGGTTAGATGGGAAGCCAAGCATCTCTGAAGAAGCTAATGATGGATTGGTTTTTGTATGGTTGTCAAACTACCTGAACATGCCTATGCAGACACTGGAAGCTGGATGCAAGGAGTCTATACTTCTTACTTAACAGAATTCCAGAGTTGGAAAGGACCTTGCAGGTTTTCTCGTCCAGGGGTCCCCAACCTGAGGGTCCCCAACCAAGCTGCCTGAGTAGCTGGACGGGGTGCACGTGTATGTGAACACTTACACTCCTGCTTGCGCAAGCATCCCAGCGAGCCTTGCAGGTACTCATGGCCCCACTCGTGCGAGTGTTGTCACAGGGGCCCCACTTGTGCAAGCACTTGCAACCTACCCGCGCAAGCAACGGGTGTTCAAGCGCACACATACACACGCACCTGACCCTCCCACTAAACCATCCCCTCTGTTCTAGTCGAACCCATTGCTCAAGCAAAAGACCCTATACAATTCTGGACAAATGGCTGTCCAATCTCTTCTTTAAAATCTCCCATTACATATTCTGACAGCATCAAGAATAATATACGCACAATGCTGGAAAAAAATAACATGCCTTCTGAGGAATTAATAATTCAAAAAATACTAGACGGTGCTGAAATAGACAAATTGACAAACATTAAAAGAGAAAAAAGAGTTGGAGTATTACGAAATTTGAGATAATTTGGTATAATTGGTTGAATAATAGAAATAGAGATAAAGGAAATAAGAAAAGTAGATAAACGTATATAAAGATGTATAAATGTAGATACTTATATGAGATTGGTGTGTAGAATAATTTGTATAATAATGATGACAGAGTACTGTTAAAGTCAGGATTAATGTGTGTTAAGGGTGAAAAAGAACAATAAAAATTATTATATATATAAAAAAATCTCCGGTGTTTGGAGAACCCACAACTTTTGGAGGCAAGTTTTTCCATTGATTTATTATTCTTGCTCAGTAGCTATTGATCTGCCTTGATACCCACTTTGAAAGCAACCGGGTTTCCATTTGTTGACGGATCTGTCATTAGACCAAGAATCTTAGCTTTCATTAAACTCATGAAACCACAGAGAAGAATCCAACCATGCATTTGTTGCATCAAAGGGCGATTTTAGGGAGGCTTAGTAACAAACAGCATACAAACAGTCAGTCCTTGACTTATGATCAGAATTGTGACTAGTATTTGTGAGTCACGCCTGATTTTATGACCTTTTGCCATGGTTGTTAAGCGAATCCCTGCTGTTGTTGTCAGTTGTTAAGTAAATTAAGGAGTTATTATGCAAATCTAGCTTCCCCCCACTGACTTCGCTCATTAGAAGCCAGCTTGGAAGGTTGCAAATGGCGATCACATGACCCCGGGACACCGCAACCATCATAAATATGAACCAGTTGCCAAGTGTCCAAACAGGGATATTGGTCACGTGATCAAAGGGTCATAAGTGTGAAAAAGGGTCATAAGTCGCTTTATCAGTGCCATTGTAACTTTGAATGGTCAGTAAATGAATGTAAGTTGAAGACTACCTGTATTTCATTTGAATGGGCTCTCTGCTTTTCCATTTCTCCCTTGTATGTATATAGGGATTGGGCCTTTGATGGCATTGGGATATACACCTGAGGTGGGATTCAAATTTTTTTACTACCAGTTCTGTGTGCGTGGCTTGGTGGGCATGGCAGGGGGAGGATACTGCAAAATCCCCATTCCCTCCCCACCCCACTAACCTGTATTTTCTTTAAATTTAAAACTATAGAGTACAGGTAATCCTCGACTTGCAACTGTTCATTTAGTGATTGTTCAAAGCAATGGTGGGATTCAATTTTTTTTTACTACCAGTTCTGTGGGTGTGGCTTGGTGGACGTGGTGTGGCTTGGTGGGCATGGCAGGGGAAGGATATTACAAAATCCCCATTCCCTCCCCACCCCACTCCATTAACCTGCTTTCCAGCTCTGTTCTCCTGGGCAGGGCAACAGAAGAAGAGCCAGCCGATCAGCTGGGACTCAATGGGAGACAGAGAATAGGTGGGGGCAGTGCCAGTAAGAGGTGGTAATTGCTGGTTCTCCGAACTACTCAAAATTTCCACTACCAGTTCTCCAGAACTGGTCAGAACCCGGTGAATACCTCCATAATGTTTAACGCAACAGCAACCAACAACAGCTGGAATTCCGAGCATTGTAGTTCTAGTACATTTGCAGACAGTTTGAGAACGTTTGCTGGCAGGGAGACTTAACAACAGAGTATGACAGAATAACAGAGTTGGAAAGGACTTTGGAGGTCTTCTGGTTCAACTCCCTGCTCAAGCTGGAGACCCTATACCCGTGTTGGCGAACCTATGTCATGCATGCTGGAAGTGGCATGCCAAGCCACTTCTGCCGGCATGTGAGAGCTCGTCCGGGAGAGCCCCACTGCACATGCGTGCGCTACCACCGCCCGACAGCTGATTGTTGGGTATCTGGTGTGCGTGAGGGGGGGAATGGGAGACACACGTGAATGTGCAGAGATGCACGATGCATGTGGGGGGGCGCGCATGCACAGATGGATGGTGCATGGGGGTGATTGTGTATGCATGCACAGATGCACAGCGTGCGGCGGTGGGAATTGTGTGCGCAGGCTCAGTGGTGTGCGGCACATGGCAGAATCACAGATGTAGTCGCATGGTGCGTGGCAGAGGGACTGCGCACACATGCGCAGAGGGTGTTGGGGGGCAGCACGCATTGCCTTCTGGGTGCTGGCATGCAAGAGTGAGCACACGAGCGTGCGCGCAGTTATTGGCACAAGAGCAGCAAAAGGTTTGCCACTACTACTCTATACTATTCCAGACAAATGGCTGTCCTATCTCTTCTTAAAAGACTCCATAACTCCATTGTTAAAGGCAAATTGTTCCACTGATGAATGGTTCTTACCGTTAGAAAATTTCTCCTTAGTTCTAAGTTGCTTCTTTTCTCTGTTTAGCTTCCATCTATCGTTCTCTTGCCTTGGAGAATAGGTTGAGCCCTCTTCTTTGTGGTAGCCCCTCAAATATTGGAACATTGCCATCATGTCAGCCCTAGTTCTGTTTTTTCACTGGACTAGATGTACCCAGTTCCTGCAACTGTTCTTCATATGTTTTAGTCTCCGGTTCCCGAATCATCTTGGTTGCTCTTCTCTGTACTCATTCTAGAGTGTCAGCCTCTTTTTTAAATAGTGGTATAATCCAAAACTGGATTCAATATTTCAAGTATGGTCTTTACCAAGGCTTTATAAAGTGGTACTAGTACTAATGTAGACTTATAATGGAAAGTCTAGGGCCAAGTAGCATTTCTAGCTGCAACCCGTCTGCAGCTCTTGGATCAGAAAGCAGGCAGGAGGTTTTTGGCAAGTTTAACTCCTTTCAAAATGTGAAAAGAAACTTCCTTTGTCCCCACTCCAGCTGCCCCGTTCAGTTGTCCTGAGAGAAGCACCCTGCCAGCTTCCAAGCTGGAATCACGAGTGCGTTTGTGGTCTCTTGTGGAAAAATGATTGAGAATTTCCAACTGCGCAAGGCCCAGGCCAAATGAAAAAGCTTTGAATGAGGCACGTAGGAGCTTTTTATGGGTAAAACCTGTCTGAATGCCAAATGCTGTGAATTGAGGAGTTTTCCATGGCTCGGGTGCGTAGGAGAAACATGTGTTTAAGAACTTGGAAAGAGGTGCTGGTGGACAAATGCAGGAAGAGGACAATATGGCTTTGATCTAGGGCTGGGGGCTGGCAGCAGGCGTGGCAGATGGTGGGGGCATCTGTGTATTCTTTAGGCAGGCACTGTGTGTATGTGTGTGTGTAAGAACTGAAACGAGTTAGAAGAAACCATTTAATACCCAATAACTTTCGGCAGGACTTTGAAGTTAGTCTGATGCAGGGGTGGGCTTCAAAAATTTTAGCAACCGGTTCCCTGCCCGGTTGCTGGGTGGGCATGGCCATAGTAGGCGTGGTCTAGTTGGCCTCCTGCACCATGGCGGGGTGGAGGGGGCGTTTTAGCCCTCCCTGGGCTCTGGGGGCTTTCCTTGAGCCTCTGGGAGAGTAAAAACAGCCTCCCCCAGGCTCCAGAGGCCCTCTGGAGGCTGGAAATGGGCCTGTTTCCGTCCTTCCGGAACTTTCAGAAGGCCCGTTTTTCGTCCTTCCTTGTGCTCCAGAAGCTTTCTTTGAGCCTCTGGGAGGGTGAAAATGGCCTCCCCGGGCTCTGAAGGCCCTCTGGAGGTTAGAAACCTACTCCTAGTCTCATCATAAATAATATTTATTTCTCCCTAGATTATTTTATTTCGGAGCAAGGAGGAGAATTATTCCTCGTCTTGTTGAGAGTTGCTAGCTGGGTTACATGTGCAACTGCTTTCTAGTGGAGATCCATGTTTGAGAATGTATCTGCCTAAATTCCAGATACTCAGCAAATATTTTTTTTAAATGCCAGCTTCCCAGAATGTATACTGAATGGTTGTGGGAACTGGGTATGTCTAGTCTAAGGAATAGAAGGACTGGTGGTGATATGTTAGCAGTCTTCCAGTACTTAAAGTGCTGTCACAGAAAAGAGAAAACCTATTTTCCAAGGCACCTGCGAGCAGAACAAAAGAAGTAATGGGTGGAAGACCATTAAAGAGAGCTCCAACTTAAAATTAAGGAAAAAATTCCTGACAATGAGTAGACCGTGCTCCCTCACTGGAGGTTTTCAAGAAGAGATTGGATAGCTGTTTCTTCTTTAGTTATTTGTTTGTTTGTTTACTTATTTATTTAGCGTATGGTATATCACACATGAACTAGCAGTATATATTAACATTTCACTTAGATTAGTAAAACATAATATAATATAAATGTTAAAAAGATCTATGTTCAAATACCAATGTATTTAGGTCATCTAACTGTTGAAGAATAACATCGTTTATATTTTAAATAAAATCACATCCTACTTATATATGCCCTCAGTTTACAATCGGTCATGATGTAATTCTACAGTTTGATGTTAATTTTATAAATAAATAAATAAAATTTATAAATAACAACTGTTGCACCATCTCCATGGTCACGTGATTAGAATCCAGACGCTTGGCAACTGGCTCATGTTTATGATGGTTGCAGTGTCCTGGGGTTATGTGATCACCTTTTGTGACAGTCTGACAAGCAAAGTCCATGGGGAAATCAGATTCACTTAACAACCATGTTACTAATTTAACAACTGCAATGATTCACTTAACACCTGTGGCAAGAAATGTTGTAAAAGAGGGCAAAACTCACTCAACAACTATCTTGCTTAGCAATTTTGGGCTCAATTGTGACTGTAAGTCGAGGATTACCTGTACTTTGGAGATGTTCCTTTAATTGAATTCAATCAGCCATTAGATTAACATCCCTTTACTTCCCAGCTAACAATGCTGTTCCAAAACCTCCTTGGCATATTTCCCAGTTTGCAACAACAAAGCTCTGGAGATTTATGAGGAAATGTTCAATTTTCTTGGACTCTTCCCTGAAGTCAGATCCAAAATTGAGAATCATAAGCTGAATAAACATTTGTCCCTCAGAGGAAGTGAGCTTGATCTTTCTTTTAATTGCAAAGACAGACATCTCCCACATGTCAAGGCAAAGTAGGGCCTAGTTTGCACTTCAGAAACCACAGTGCGATTTGTTTGCTTTTAGCATAATGGATAAGTCTGTTCGATAAGTCCGCCACTGCTGTAGGTAGTCTGCTACTTACAACAGTTCATTTAGTGACCACTTGAAGTTACAAAAGCACTGATAAAAGTGACTTATGACCATTTTTCATACTAATGAGTAGTGTGGAAAACTACTTTTGATTGGGTAACAACAGATCTCACATCCCTCATTCAGCTCCTGCCCTCCCCCGCATGTGTTCTTCGTATAATAGGACAAAACTCACTTAACAACTGTCTTGCTTAGCAATTTTGGGCCCAATTGTGGCCATAAGTCAAGGACTACCTGTAGAAAGTTCTGATATGGTTTACTGTTTTTCGTACTTTTTGTTGTTGTTACTATGCAGTGGACGGAGTTGTTCTGTGATGGACAACTTCCTTGTCCTTTTCTATCATCATCCACAAGTTTGAAATTTTTTTTAGAAGACCCTCTTAGGACCCTCTTGGTTATTTGGATTGTTCTACAATCTAATTTCTGATTGAATCTAATTGCGCTCATGAGGAGAGCAATTAAAACTAGAGTGATGGCATTTGCATGGCATGCTAATTATGTGGCTGTTGCTTGGTTCACTTACGGTTCAGTGCCTTGCGTGAAACTCAAAAATGGGTCATTCCATGACCAGCTTAAATACATTCATGGGAACAGATCTCTCAAGGGCTATTGAGTTACGAAGCATTGGTGTAAGGCCAAGACACACGGGCAGGGTCTGTGCCAGACTGATGAAAGCTTTTTCTATGTGATTGGCAATGTACCATGTGGGGGGGAAAAAAACCTCTAGTTTGAGTGACGAACCCAGATTGGATCCTGCAACGTTATCCCAAGACACATACATTTGCCTTCATGCATTTTGGTTTTTTTGCCTGGACTTTGTCCGCATCCATAAATTGCATGCAATAATATCTGAAATGACATACATTAAAATGTGTGCTTTTTTTTTTTTTTTTGCAGGTTGCTATGCCTTTTTCTCCATCCTTGTGGACAGACAATGAAAGAATCTCTTTCTCTGCCTTGACCGGAACAGTTTGTTCAGAAGTATTGGAGGAATGAGTCAGTGATGTGGCCCTGAGAATCTTTTCCATATTCAAAATATACTTCAGAAGGTATGGTTTTCAACTCTGACTTCCTAAAATTCCAAGGTTCATCCGTTAGACCAGGATAGGCAGTTATCTTAATGGGTGGGTACCAGTGGAGAGGTTAGGAGTCACAGGAATGCCTGCTCCCCGCTACCCCCAAATGCATCCTCTTAAGTACCTCCAACATGGAGAAGGTTGAGCTCCTCCCATCATTTGTTGATGGAAAAATACAAAATAGATTTTAAAAGGAAGAAAGAATACCTTTAAGATAAACCTGTGATGACAAACCTATGGCACGCGTGCCGCAGGTGGCACGCAGAGCCATTTGTGCTGACACACGAGCCGCAGACAAACTTACCTCAGTGTCCATGCGTGCACCTCACAGCTGATTTTTGGCTAGTTTGAGGCCTTTTTCGGACTCCCAGAGGCTTGAAAAAAGCCTCTGCAGGCTGAATAGGCCCCTTTCGTCACTTCCTGTAATACTGGAAGTGATGAAATGGGCTTATTATTCGTCTTGAAAAGCCTTGCAGAGGCTTTTTTCAAGCCTCTGGGAGGCCGAAAAAGGTCTCAAAATGGCTGAAAATCAGCTATGACGCGCAGTGCAGGTAAGGGGGTGGCGGGGTGGGGGTGGCAGGAATTGCGCACGTATGCACAGGGAGCGTGGAGGGGGGGCACATTGCTTTCTGGGTGCTGGTATGTGAGAGTGCACATGCCAGCGCACACACAATTTTTGGCACAGGAGCCTAAAAAGGTTAGCCACCACTGAGATAAACCATTACATAGATAGTCCTCGAGTTATAACCATTTGTTTAATGACCAAAGTTACAACAGCACTGAAAAATCTTATGTACAGCCTGACTTTACATTTACAACTGTTGCAGCATCTCCATGATCATGTGATCAAAATTCAGGCATCTGTCAACAAGCGTGAATTTACAACAGTTGCTTGCAATTGTCATTTGCTGACCTTCCCAATTGGCTTCGACAAACTGAGGAAGCCGGATTTGCTGAATGTCTGAGTGATTCACTTAACAACTGCAGTGATTTGCTTAACAAATATGGCAGAAAAGGTCATAAAATGGGACACAACTCACGTAACCACCTTTATTGTTCAACAATGGAAACTCTGGTCCCAATTGTAGTTGTAAGTTGAGGACTACATGTACTGCCCTTCTTTTATTTGAATTATTTTTTAGGGATAGTTAGGCCTCATTAATAGTTATTACTTTAAATTTGAAGTTACAGATTTATCTTTTTCATCTCAACTCAACATATACCAGTAGTCTTCGACTTACAATAGTTCATTTAGTGACCTCTCAAACTTACAATGGCACTGAAAAAAGTGACACCAGAGCATTTTTCACAGTTACCACCTTTGTGGCATTCCCTTGGTCACATGATCAAAATTCAGATGCTTGGCAACTGATTCATATTTATGACCATTGCTGTTTCCCCTTCTA
Source organism: Pseudonaja textilis (assembly GCF_900518735.1). The sequence goes on from NW_020769354.1 coordinate 5,499,932, forward strand.
ACAAGCAAAATCAATGAGGAAGCCAGATTCAGTTAACAACCAAGTTGCTAACTTATCAACTGCTGTGATTCGTTTAACAACTGAGTCAAGAATGGTTGTAAAATGGGGCAAAACTCACTTAAACGTTTCACTTAACAACAGAAATATTGGGCTCGATTGTGGTCGTAAGTCAAGGACCACCTGTAGAGTTGGCAGTATATATAATGACAGTAGCACAGAGATCAAATACTTTGAACAGGTAATAAAACAGATAAATATGCAAATCAAAACAGCAATAGTCTTGAAGAGTTATTGCCATCCCCTGGATGCTCTTCACTAGAGCTCATTTACTCCATAAAATACCTAAAAATATTCCAGTCAAGGCCTGTAGTTAGATTAGGAACATAATTGGCACAAGAAGAGAATTTTAGTGCGTAAGACATTCATATGGTAAGGGGGTATTTATTTATTTATAACATTTACATACCCGTCCATCTTATGTTCAATTGTTTTCTAATGATGTTAAGCCTAATTTGCCTTTTATTTCAACTTTGCATTTTATAAAATGTAAGTTCTGTTATCTCTTTTGAGTTTTGAAATCCCCTCGGTGCGGCTTGATGGAAATGGAATGATTTTTGTTTCCTCTTGTGGATCTGAGGTATTTATTGTGTACCTGAGCTGTAGACTTTTAACATGTCAGTTTTTAGAGGTTTTTTATTGTTATTATTATTCCAGTCTGGTAAGCTGTGGATTTCACCTCTTGATAAATTGTTCAGGAGTGTTTGGGACCTGACACAAAAGCACAGTGAGAATGTCAATGAAATGAGTCTATTGGTTCTGTATTGGAATGCTGCGGAATAACCTTGGATTACTTCTGGGGAATATATTGTACAGAAAAATTTAACTAGTTAAGGTTGTTGAGAAAATAATAATAATGGCAGATTGAATGAAGAAATATGCCATCAGTGAAATTATTTTCTCCAGTGGCTTTTAAAAAGTTATTATCTTTAGATCATGATAATTTATACAAAATGAATTTTCACATTGTGCAAAGCAATCATATCGGTTTAGTGTTGACTTTGAAGAGTGATTTCCTCTCCTTGTGTAGAGGACCATATAATCAAGGAATGCCTGTAAGTTCCTTTAGTTCTAGGAGTCCCCAAAAAACACAGACACACACATAAACACACACACATTCAGAGGCTGGATTTGGACATGCAGATATTTTGTCCTTGAAGTCAGTGACTCAACTATAGTCAAACAATTATTTGGATCTTCTCCAGATGTTTGGATAAGTTCTTTGTGTTTTCTATCAAGTCTCAGACAGCTTAAAATTGTCTTTAACCATTCTACTATTAAAGTACAACACAGTGTACTTAAAGTACTACAACACAGTTCTTTCAACAGTTCCAAGAAGGCTCCATACCCATTTGTACAACTCAGATGACCCTGAGGACACAGATAAACCCCCAAGTGGCCTCAACAACTCTCTAAGAATGCAAATGACCAGTTGTCTGCAAGGAGTATACATCTTTCCATTCCCCATCATCCAGTCAGAGCTGAAGAAGCTTCTTGGATGAGAAGTGAAACGTCTTCAAAGGGAAAAAAATGGAAGGTCCACTTGCCTCTTGAAAAAGCGACTTTGGGACCACCATGACCCGGATGACTGAGAATCTCCATAGATATGTTAAAGTAGACTTTTCTATTTAGACAGGCAATCAGCTACAATAATTTTACCACGAGTACCTCAGATTCACTTCACTGTCCACTGTGTTAGGTGACTCATATGGAGTGGGATCAATTTTCTTGGTTGCTTTAGACTTAAGCCATGACACATATTTTCCCTCCCTTGGGCACCGGTTTCCTTCTGCTCTGAGCTGTAGGAGTATCTGGTTCTTTTAAAACAGACATTTTCCTAGTCTGGGCTCTGAAAGTTGGACCCTAAGCCTAAACCTAAACCGCTGCTGATAAGAGGTGGCCATGATTTTGTGTGAGGATGTTACACAGTAGAACAAGTTATAGGCAGTCCTCGACTTAACAACCATTTGTTTAACAGCCATTCAAAGTTACAATGGCACTGAAAAATACAACTTATGACTAGTCCTCACACTTATGACCCCCAGCATCTCCATGGTCATGGAATAACATTTGGACACTTGTATTTACAACTTTTTTACAAATTGTTTAGTATCGCGAGCTCATGGGATTGCCATTTGCAGCCTTCCCAGGTGGCTTCCCCCAAGCAAAGTGAATGGGAGAAGCCAGATTTGCAAAAAAGCCTCATGGTTCACTTAACAACTGCAGCTATTTGTTTAACAACCGTGGCACAAAAGGTCATTAGTTGAGGATTACCACAATAGGCAGTCCGTGAATATGAGTTCCAACTTATGGACAAATTTGATTTAAAAAGCAGACTTAGGAACTAATCTCATTCTTAAACCAAGGACCACCTGTATCTTTAAATAAACATTCTAAATTCTAACCAGAATTGAAATTTTATTAAGCCATCTGTCTTTAGGTAGAAGAAAGATTTCCTAAACTGAAAATTCCTGCTTTTGAGTAATGACGTTTGTATTCTTTCGTCTCCAAAATCTGCCTCACTGTATACAGGTAGTTCTTGACTTACAACAGTTCACTTAGTGACTGTTCCAAGTTACAACGGCCCTGAAAAAAGTGACTGAAGACCATTTTTCACACTTATGACCATTGCAGCATCCCCATGGCCACTTGATTTACAGTACATTCGGATGCTTGACAACTGATTCAGTTTATGACGGTTGAAGTGTCCCGGAGTCATGTGATCCTGTTTTGGAACCTTTTGATGATTCACTTAACAACCCTGTTGCCAGTTTAACAACTGCAGTGATTCACTTAACAAACGTGGCAAGAAAAATCGTAAAATGGGGGGAAACTCACTTAACTAATTTTTCAGTTAGTGACAGAAATTTTGGGTTCAAGGGTGGTCTCAAGTTGAAGACTACCTGTATAGTATTTTGAAATACAGGTAGACCTCAATTTATGACCATAATTTCTGTTGCTAAGTGAGACAATTAACTGAATTTTGACCCATTTTATGATCTTTCTTGCCATAATATGTGAATCACTGAAGTTAAGTTAGTGACGGTTCTTAAGAGAACCTGGCTTGCCCATTGACTTTGCTTGTCAGAAGGTGATTACATGACCCTGGGACACTGCAACCGTCATAACTATAGTCAATTGCCAAGTATCTGGATTTTGATCATGTGACCGTGAGGATGCAGCAATGGTCATAAATGTGAAAAACTGTCAAAATCCACTGTTTTCAGTGCTGTTGTAACTTCAAACAGTCACAGAATGAACTATTGTAAGTTGAGAACTATCTGTGGTAGAATTTTTGAAAAAAATCAGGAATTTGTTTTGCAAACTCATCTCAAGTTCTGCAAAACTACAGAAAAGTCATATAAAGGAGGATGAGAGAGGTATTGATATCGGTTTTCTATATTATAACATGATTTACTCCTTTTTAAAAAACACATTTCTTCATTTTTCAGCAAAAGAAATGCAACTGGTGCTTTGGACGCTCTTATATCACTGAAGAAGTCCTTCTTCACCAATTTCCTCCTGTTGTGGATCGATCCAGCGCTGAAACTCCGCAGGCTTCTTCGGCTCCATCTTGTTTCGCCATCTCCAATGTGCCGCCATTTTGTTGTGGATTATCGGCCAGTCGTTCTGCGAGACCCTTGCGTTGCTTCTTCTTGACCAGAAAACTGGAAGGCAGATTGTGCCTCACCCTCCCTTCTCCTTGGATTTATACGTTTCTTCTCTCGGCTCTTCCTTTTCCTACCTCAAAAGCCGATTTGACAAAGTTTAAACATTTTCCAAAAACGGTTATCCAAAATGACAAGTCTGTTCCGACGGAGCAGCAGCAATGGCGGCTCGAGGAACAGTTCTTCCGCTCAAGAACTTAACAATAGCCGCCCCGCAAGGCAAGTACGGAGGCTGGAGTTTAACCAGGCGATGGAGGATTTCAAGACCATGTTCCCCAACATGGATTATGACATCATTGAATGTGTCTTGAGGGCCAACAATGGTGCAGTAGATGCCACCATTGATCAACTACTACAGATGAATTTGGACTGCAGCGAATGTGACGAGAGTTCGGATTCAGATGACAGCATTCCTCCGGAGGTAAACTCTGCCATGTTTTGGAATACAGGTAGTCCTTGAGTTACAACCATTCGTATAATGACCATTCAAGGTTACAATGGCATTGAATTTGAATTTTGAATTTGAATTCTTTATTGTTGTTGTACGTACATACGCAGTATACATACAACAAAATTCACACAACACCCAGAGACCAGACCCAACACACACACACACACACACACACACGACAATCCCCAAACACACACCCCCACCCGCCAAAATTCCCCACCCTCTAAAAACACACAAGCATTCATACAACAGACCAACGAATACTGTCCAACAGCTCACTGATGGTGGTCCTTAAGTTCATTGTTAAGTGCAATTACAGCTCTGGGATTAAAAACTGTTCAGAAAACATGTAGTCCAAGTTTTAATTGTTCTGTGTCTTCTGCCAGAAGGCAACAGTTCACAAAGATTGTAAGCAGGATGGGAAGAGTCTCTGAGAATGTTGTGCAACTTCCTCAAACAGCAAGATATCCTTTAACTCCAGGGCTGATAGCTGGAGTCAGATGATATTCTGGGCGGTTTTAATGATTCTCTGTAGAGCATTTTTGTCTGCTACCGAGCTGCTGTCATACCATGCAAGAATGCTGTATGTCAGGACACTCTCAATGGTGCTGCGGTAGTAGGACAGAAGTAGATGCTAAGATAGATTTATCTTCCTGAGCATTCTCAGGAAGTACAGCCTTTTCTGTGCCTTCTTCACAAGCATGTTAGCGTTGTTAGTTATTGTTAAAAGTGAATCATTTTTCGTACTGCCTCGGAGCTTTTGCTTGCAATGGATCTGTTGCTTGGAACCATGACATACAACTGTCGCAGCATCTCTATGGTCATGTGATCCAAATTTGGACAATTGGCAACTGGCTCATATTTATGACGTTTGCCGTGTCCCGGGGGAGCACATGTGATCCCCTTTTGTGACCTTCTCACAAAGTCAATAGGGAAGCCAGATTCGCTTAACAACCACGTTACTAACTTAACAATTACAATGAATCCCTTAACAACTGGGGCGAGAAAGTTTTTTTAAAGGGCCAAAACTCACTTAACTGTCCTGCTTAGCAGTGGAAATTTGGGGCTCAATTATTATGATTGTAAGTTGAGGACTTACCTGTAGTTGCAAGTTTGGCTGAACGTTTGAGGAAAGATTTTCGGAGAGATTTTCTTTTGTGCTAATTGTATGGGGTGGTGTTTCTCCAACCAGACCCAACTTCCATTTTAAGTGCCTCGGATGCCCATTGTGAGAAATTAAAATGGCGGTCAGGACAGTCAGTCCCTACTTCTCCTCCCAAAACTATTTTACCATCCAAATCCCAAGAATGTCCTCCAGTCACCCTCTGGTAATGATGGATCCCACCTTTATAGCATGTGTGAGGTAACCACAATGTGAGGAAGTGATTAAATTGTCCTTGGGTTAAACTTGATTAAATTGTTTCACTATGCTGCCATTAAGTTATTACACTACTGTCTGTTATTCTTTATAGTCTTTCTTCTCTTTTGATTTAATTTTTAAGTTCACTGCTAGAGCCACAATTATTGTTGGTCTAGTGGCTAAGGCACCAGGCTTTGTTCCAGACAATAACTGTTTTAGTAACTCATTTACCTTTTAAACAGCGGCAAAAGGAAATATCTGAACTTGTGTGGCAGGGGAAAAAAAAACCACGAGTTAAATGTCAGGAAAGACGAGGGTTGAGTTTACCTGATTTACACCTATATTTTGCAGCTCACTGTTTGTTTATGGTGGAAGAAGTTTGCTGCTGAGAAAGAGAAGCCTTTTGGAGTTAAAGGACATGACCTGAGATTTGAGTGGCACTGCAGGTGTTTTTGAGGATGGAATATGGGCTTTGGCACTCTCTGAGCTTGATTGTTTTCCTGCAGACATTTCATTACTAAACCAGGTAACGCCGTCAGTCCTCAGAGGGCACCAAGGACCCCACAGTTCCACTCTTAGCTTACAAATATGATCTTCTGTACAATATAGAATAGATACAAATCTAGGTTGTGCCCCAAAACATCTTTGGGGCTCTTAAGCACGCAAACAGGTGCAGTCCACCTTGTACTGCATTTCATTTCTCTGTTCTAGTTGGCTACTACGGTGTGCATCGTGGCAGGAATGCCTGCTAGCCTCTTGTCACTGCGCATTCATTTTACAAGTGAAACAGTGAAATTTTTCCCCCTTTTAAACAAAATCCAAAAATTGATGGAACAGTGAAATCTGTCTCTTTTTCTGTTTCATTTTCAAAAATTGAAGGCACAGGGGAAAGGTTAAAGGATGAACTTTGCTTTTATTTAAGCCACTGAAATTGACAAAAGTGAAATTGACAGAAATCTTGCCACTTTGTCCTTCTAGTTCAAATGACAGGAAAAATTGGAAAAAAATTTCCTCCCTCCCCCACACTTCCTTCCTAGAAGAATTTTGTCAGAGTATATTCGTGAACTGGAATAGAACTTGGTAACAAGGTCAGCCAATGAATAGGCATAGCAACTAAGTCAGTCAATGAGGACTGTTTTGGAAACTGAAACTAGAAATAGCCTAGGCTGGAAACTGAAACTAAAAGTAGCCTAGGAGTTGTTATATATTGAGCTCTGCAGAGTTGCAGAGTCTGTTTACTGAAGATGAAACTAACTTGCTTGCCTGCTTGCCTGCTGAAGACAGGAGCTCTGCTCTGAACTTAGAACATGTTTCTGTTTGAGGTTGCTCCATGTTGGAGAAATCTACAACTGGTTTGTAAAATCTACTTATATTTATAAAGATGTTAAATGAAGCATCAGCCATCTGTGTTTATTTTTCTGGTGCTGAATTATCGCTGCAAAACTCTCAATAAATTTGTTGATCTAAGCTGTGGTCAGTGAAGTCTAGACAGAACCTCAAAATGGCCAAAATGGAGGAGGAACCAAATTTCTTAAGCCAGCTTCATTTCCAGACAATTTATGCCGAGGAATACCAAAGCTTAAAGCTGCAGAATTTGAAAAGGCCCTACTTAACTCAATAGACATCTGGTAGAAGTCACAACGACATGATGATATCGTCAGTTCATCAACTTCTTCCGTTTGTGGACAGCCTGTATATCGTAGGGTTTTTAAGAGAGCTTGCTTGCTTAAGGAACTTGGTTTTTAGGCATTCCTGGATCATGAACAAGGAGAATTCCCCCACCTCTGCGAGATGACAAAGGCAAGCCAAAAAAGAAAAGGCAGAGAAAAGGGGTGAATGGGTGGGACACTGAAGCAACTGTGGCAAGATGGAAGGCATTTGCACACGCAGCTTGGCATCACTTCTGGGTTGGCACTGCCCTCATATTCTCACAGTGCCATCTTCTTTGGACAGCTGAACCAAGTTACTTTTGGCTCAAGCAAAGCTTGCAAGTGCAAGAGGAAGAAAAAAAAACCCACTATGTTTTTTCCACTGGCAGGATTTCTTCCCTAATCCCACCACCTTGGCTGTCTTTCTTCCTTAATGAGGCTAAGGCAGCCTGGGGCCGGGCTGAGGAACAGAAAAATGGTGTGGCATATTTTCCTTGGGAGCATTTATTTTAATCTGCCGCTAAATCCCTTGCAACCCCAGTTGAAAACAATGACATGAGACATTCTGATCACTACCACAGTACTACTACATTTGTGTCAGGAGCACCGAAGTGCTTCCAGGTTGAAAGGATTGAACAGTGACATCATGGATGCCTGGCGGATGCCCAGGTGGGGCTCCTTTCATGTCCTCGTTAAGTTGCCCACCAAAGTGGTACCCCATCTATCTACTTGCGTTCACCCACTTTCGAACTGCTGGGTTGGCAGGAGCTAGAGTATGGGATGGGAGCTCACCCCTGTAGCAGCAATCAGGACTCAAATGCAGAGCTGCTGATCATCAACCCAATGTCCTAACCATGTGAGCTACCACACTCCATTAGTGACTTTTGCATTTATCAATCCTCCTGGAGAACCAGGTATAAAGTACAACCAGATGAGCTAAATCTACTGTGTTGTAAGTGTTGAAAGGCTGTCAGAATGCCTTTCTTCTGAGGATTCGATTTTCCCGCTGGGAGAGCTCCGGTGCAAGGATACAGACAACTGCTTGAAAGCTGGATCTTTTTATTTTTCAGGAAGGCGAGAGATAGCAAGAAGTCTGCGTTCCTGGGCTAGCTAGCTTTGTATGATAAGTCCCTGATTTTTTATACCTTTTCTCCTTTTGTGTGTGTGTGCTTGTGCTTGTATTTCTTAATGTTTTAAATCCTGTCAGGGGTTGTCTTCATTTCTGCCGGAGGGTAAACTCCGCGGGGTGCAGAAGGCAAACTTTGCGGGGTGGTTTGATTGGATTATCGGTTTCATCCTAATCTTTTTTTTTGCTTAATGGTTTCTTATATTTGTTTTGTGGCAATCTCCTGTCTGTCTCCTTTGCAATATATTTTGTGTCTTTTGTCTGTTTGTTTTGCTGATTTGGCATGTCTTGTGTTTGTAAGGGTTTTCTTTTCTTGTTTCCTTAGTTTTCTTAATTATTTGGGCTTTTGTCTAAGGGGCTTCTTTAATACCTTTTATTTGATTCCTTTTCCTATGCAAGTTTGTTTTATGGCTGGCTTGATGTTCCCTTTGGGCTTTTCCTGCTTGGGTGACACCACTGTCCTCGTGAAGTTCCCTTTCCACATAAGAATACATTAATGGAATCTTGCAGGTCCGATGGTACTCATTTCTTTCCACCAGTTTTATTGGTCTGATCAATTAAGGAAAGTCCTTCTAGGTTTCTTTCTCTGACCGTTAAGCAACTGAGGGCTCCTCCTTCTCTTTTCTGATTGTCCCCCAAGGTTATCTGTACATTCTTCTACAGCATCCCCCCATTAGCCATCTGAAGGAAGCGGGATTAGGATGAGAATGGAAACAGGAAGAAGTTACAGGTAGCTTGGGAAGGATGGCTGTGCAGAAGTGCAATAATCTAATGCAATATTTTTCAGCCTTGGCAACTTTAAGATATGTGGACTACAATTCCCAGAATTCCCCAGCCAGCATGGGTGAGAAAACACTGCCCTAGAAGAAAACAGCTCTGTCTAAAGCTCTGTTTGTGCCCAATGCTTGGGAAAAGAGACAGCTGCAAGCAAGTTTGGGGTTGTGCAGCACACTGTCAACTATTTACGGGTGTGAAAATCTCCCAGCAAGTTGATAGCAGATGTCCTGCCTGCCAAAACACAGGCTGGATCCCAGCATTCCCTAATAGCTCCTGGCTGTGGGGTGTGGGTGTGTAGGTGTGATTGGGAGTTAGCAGGGTAGTTTAAGGACAAACTGTTGGCCCTTAGCCTAATTTTTTCAGGCCTCTGTGTGTTGTGACCCTCAGGTGAACAGCACTTTCCTTGTCAAACGTTAGGAGTTCATAATGTTGGTATTTTCAGTAAAAGCAGGCATAAGAAGGAGATCTGAATGCCTGTCAGACCGGGATATAGGTTGTCTTCAGTTTAGCATTACTGTAATCTGTTTAGATTTTGCTTTGCAAGAATTAAATGCCTTTGCAGAAGTTCTTTGTAGGAAAAGTTAACAAATTAGGGTTTTTTTGTGTGTGGGAGAAAAGGAGAACAATTGTTTCATGCAGAATCATCCAATGAACAATAAATATTTAATGTACATTGTATTGAAGCATCAGTGAAATCATATCAAATGTAATTTTCACGCTAGCTTGTTTTGGATTGTGGCCCCAGCATTCCAAAAGTCAAGTGTGACCCACAATTTACACACTGTTATTGTACAGGCTTGCTAGCTTTAGAAGAAAGACCAGCATTCTCTCATGGAATTATGGATTGCAAGGGCATAATTTGAGAGTTTATAGCTCCAATGTCTGTTTTTCCAAAATCCCAATCTCAACTGGAATTTCTTAATCTTAAACCCTAATTTCTTAAGCCCTACTCCAAAAATAAGCCCCAGTTAAGATTGTCAGCCAGATGGATGCATTTGTACTGTGTTTCCCTGAAAATAAGGCCTAATGCATCTTTTGGAGCAAAAATTAAGACCCAGTCTTATTTTTGAAGAAATACAGGTAGTCCTCAACTTACAACCGTTAAATGAGCCCACAGTTTTGGTCATGAATCGTGCCAGTTGTAACATGAATCACCATGTGACTGCACCCAATTTTATTATCTTTTATGCTGCAGTTGCTCAGCAAACCTATTTTCACTATTGGGCAGATTTTGCCAGAAATCAGGATTAAATGCCAGTACGGGGCAAAAATATTGTAAATCACAATTGTGTGAGTACAGGATGCTGCAAAGCACCCTAAATGCAAGCTGGTTGCCGAGCAGGCAAAATGCAATTCTGTGACTGGGCACGAGGGAGGTTTGGTGCTTCGAAACTGGGTCACAAAATAGCTTTGGGAAGGTCTGATAATAAATTCAAATGGTAAGTGATGGTCGTAAGTCATAAGGAGGTTGGGGAAGAACTTGGGTCAGTTCTGGAGCCTGGGGAAGGCTCTGATGGATGCTCAGCGTCAGACACAGAGATAGAGTCAGGTCCGTCCGGCATTTCCCAGTCTGAGAGGCAGCTGCCTGTGGAGTCAGAGATGAGTGAGGAGGAGGAAAAGCTGGGGCCTGTTCCAGATGTATGTATGTGCAGAGCAGATAGGAGAGGTGAACAACGGAGGACAATGAGTCGGCTCAGGAAGTAAAACAAACGTGGACACTGAATGGCTCCTCCCTGGTTGGGGAATAAACAGGAGGAAAGGGGAGTGGTTTGGTTGTTGCAGACAATGGTTCGCATTTCTAGAAAGTTTACTCCTTGTGTGTTTTGTGCGACAAAGACTGCCTTGCCAGAACTGAAGTTTGTCTATTTCTCTAAGTTCATTTGCAGCCTTACGGCTGGGAGTTTACAGCCTTGCATTGATCATAATGAGCTCTTTCTTCAGTTAACTCCTTGCAGGATTCTTGCCTGGACTTTCTCTTGGTGAATGCGGTTAACTCCCAATGTGTAAATAAAGAGGGGTTTTTCTTCGCAGGGAGCCTGTTTCTTGCTTCTGCGAAAGCCGGGTCAGAACAATATGTATATTTTTCTCATTTGGTTTAGATTCTGGAACGAACTTTGGAACCAGACAGTTCAGACGAGGAGCCCCCTCCAGTGTATTCTCCTCCTTCCTACGATATGCATATATATGACCGAAAGTACATGGAGACTCCTCCAGTACCACCACCCAGGTATGTAGGCATTAAGGTCCAGAATCACAGAGCTGATGGTCCAGCAACCTCAAGATAAGAAACCCAGCGGTAAAAACTTTGCCAGCAGATGTTTTCCCAGCCACTGTGGATAGGACTTTAATGAGGGAGAGATACCACAACTGCTTGAATCAGGAGTGTGTGGTTCTCCAGATGTTGATGAACAATAACTTATACAATAACAGGGATTGGAAGGCCAACATGGACGAAGCAGAGGAAAGATGGGAATTGTAGTTCTGTTTCATGTGGTAGACCAGAGATTCTCCTGCTTGTCTCAGATCAGGGGTGGGATGCAAATATTTTTACTACTGGTTCTGTGAGCATGGCCATGTGACCGGGAGGGTGTGGCTCTCCCCCCCCCCCACACACACACTCAGTGTTTTTGCTTCCTGGGCCTCAGGGAAGCCTCTTGGGAGTCTGTTTTTGCTCCTAGGAGGCTTCTCTGAGGCCTAGGAGGCAAAAATATACGGAGTGTGGGAGGGCCGCGCAGCACACACTTCGCACACCCCTTTTTGCCTCCTGGGCCTCAGGGAACCCTCCTGGGTGAAGCAGTAAGACAGCGAGAGGGATCCCAGCACAGCTGATCATTGGAACAGCTGATTGTTGGTAAGAAAAAAGAAATACCAGTTCAACTGAACTGGTAGCTGGTTTTTTATTACCAGTTTGGCCGAACGGTAGCATTTTCACCCAAACTGGGCTGAACCAGTATAATACCATCACTGTCTCAGATTGGTATTTAATACGGTTGGAATTTGATGTATGTGGACTTCAGATCCCATAATTCCATAGCTTGCCTTCAGAAATTGTGGGCACTCCATCGCTTGGAGTTTTTTAAGAAGAGTCTAGACAGCCACTTATCTGAAATAGTACAGGTTCTCCTGCTTGAGCAGGGGGCTGGACTAGAAGACCTCCAAGGTCCCTGGAAGCCATTCCATTCCATTCGCCGTTGATGAGAATTTGGGGAATTGAAGCCTACACACCTGGAAGTTGCCAGGGGAAGTGGAATTATATTATTGTAATTTGGTTTTTTCCCCCCCAAGCAGAACTGATATCCAAAATTCCAGCGGTTCACAAGCACAAAGGCGATATAGGGACTGGAATCCACCATTATTAGGGAATCTTCCAGATGACTTTCTCCGCATCTTACCACAGCAAATGGATACGGTGCAGGTGGGTAGTAGAAAACTTTTGTATTTAGAGTGGGTAGCGTATTGCCCAATGCATAACACGTTGGACTGTAACATCCAATTATAATCTGCTACAGGTCCGCAGCAGGTGTGATAGTTGTTTTTTTTACACACAATCTCTTTCTAGAGCGCCCAAAACTGCCATCAAAGCACACAGAGTCCTGGGAACCAGAGCGCTCAGGGGTCATTGGATCAGGAGAAGAAATGGAAGCAGTATTTGGAAGATGAACGGATTGCTCTGTTCCTCCAGAATGAAGAATTCATGAAGGAACTTCAGAGAAATCGAGATTTCCTCCTGGCCCTTGAAAAAGGTAATTTCAGGAATCCAAATATTAAAAATAGTCACCTTCTCCTCTCCAACCAATGTGTGACAATCTTGATTTTGCCAGTATGACAATGTCAAAGATATCAGGGCATGTTGATAGTCCTTGACTTATGACCGTAACGGAACCTGCCCAACTTGCCATTATGGTCATAATAAGCTGTGATGGTTGTAAAGTGTCACACAACCAAGCCAATTGTAGAAGCTTTTTTTTGGTGATCATTAAGTGAACACTGCAGTTGTTTCAATTTCATTGTACGCATGTTGTACATTGACAATAAACTTTTGATTTGATTTGGTTAAGTGAACCAACGGCTTGTTATGGGGCTGGTTTGGCCAAACCCAGGAAGTAACTTTTCAACAAAACCATCGTAAAATGCTGTCACATGGATGTGGGATGCTACAAACGGCTGTAAATGCGGCCTGGTTGCTGAGCACCCAAAATGCAGTCACATGACTGGGAGGGGACTGACCATTGCAACTTGAAATCTACGTCATAAGTAGCCCCCAGGTGGGTCCGTTTGAATGGTCACTACGTCATAAGTCAAAGAGTAACTGTGTTTTATGAATATTGTAGTACTGGCGTTTTTCTACTGCAGTGGTGGAGGTTCATCCTCCAAGCTTGTATGTTTGGTTTCCAAACATTTCATTACCAGCCTAGGTAGCATCTTCAGCAGGGTTTAGGGAATGTCTGTGTTCTTCTGCTGATAAAGGCTTTGTGTGGGCCATAGGTCTTCTGATGGGTCAGGAACGGGTGTCAAGTGAGCATTTTCTAATGGGTCTTGTGATGGAGAGGTCATGTCAAGTGAAGTGGTGGTTGAGGGGGTGTTGTGTCAGTGGAGGGATTCAAATTTTTTTACTACCGGTTCTGTGGGGGTGGCTTGGTAGGCATGGCAGAAGGAGGATACTGCAAAATCCCCATTCCCTCCCCAGCCCACTAACCTGCTTTCCAGCTCTGTTCTCCTGTGCAGGGCAACAAAAGAAGACCCAGCCGATCAGTTGGGACTCAGGAGGCAGAGAAGAGATGAGAGAAGGGGCCAGTCAGAGGTGGTATTTGGTGGTTCTCCAAACTACTCAAAATTTCTGTTACTGGTTCTCCAGAACTGGTCAGAACCTGCTGAATAGCACCTCTGGTTGTGTGGATTGGTTGTGGGTCAGTGCCATTGTGTGGTTGATTTGAATTCTGAAGGGGTTCCTAGGCTGGTTGTGTTTTACTTTTTTCTACTGTGTTGTAGTTAAATTCTTGATCACGTTGCTTTACTGTTAACCGCATGGTGTCCTTTATCTAGAAAGTTAGCTGGGCAATATCCTTTCAAACGTTTGTTTTTCCTGTGCTGTCCTCTAGATCGGTTAAAATATGAATCAAAGAAATCCAGAATGAACAGCGCTGCCCTCAGTTCAGATCCCGCTTTGTCCTCAATATTATCAGGTAAGCATGTAAGGCTGTATTGCATCTCTGTTGCCAAGGGTACCATTAGTTTTGTGGCTCGATGTTGTACTAAGTCAGGGTTGTCAAACTTGAGGCTCCAAGAGCGGGATGCATCCCACTCTGGCCACGCCCATGTCCGGTTTAGCAAAGGGGAAAAAAGCCACGATATAACATGTGACGCTGCCGTTATGCTGTGAGTTTGATACCCCTGTACTAAATTGTCTTGCAGTATGGTGGTTGATTGGAATGCCCCTAAGACATCAGCCCATGGGTGGGACTTGAATTGCAACAATCTGCCATCTTGCAAAATTTGATATTGTCCCCTAGGAACGATCAATTAGAATAGAGCTGGAAGAGACCTTGGAGGTCTTCTAGTCCAACCCTCTGCTCAAGCAGGAGATCCTATACCATTTCAGACAAGCGACTGTCCAGTCTCTTCTTAAAAACCTCCAGTGATGAAGCACGTAGTAAAACATAGTCACCAAACCAGTAGTAACACCGGTTGAATCCCATCCCTGAGAATAACTCCAATTCAATGATATTGTACAAAAATCTTCTGCCTTGCCAGAAAACAAAAGCCACACGCTTATTGTGAGGTATTTTTTTTTACTGGACATTAAAGAAAATACATAAACAAGCATAGAAATAGGCAAGGATGGATAAAAAGTAAAAATTCAATGAATGAACAAGGAATTCAGAAATGTCTCAGGGAGATTATAATTTTCTTCTACAATATAGCTAGTTGTAAATAAACAAGTTCAAATACTGACAAATATACTTATCATTGCTATAAATCAGATACAGATTTTTCCTTCCAGTGTTGAATCATCATGTTGAGTAAGCTCCCAACAAATTCTGTAAAGTAAATTAAACTTGTTTTTTTTTTAAGTCTGCTTTTTCAGAATTGAGCTGATTCACAAAAATATTTTGAGTGGCCCAGTTTACTGTAAACCAGAGGTGCTTGCTCTCTTTACGTGGCATTGCCCTGCAGTATAAATTTCTTATGAGTAATTAATCAAAATGATATTTATTACTCAATGTTTTCCATTAAAATCTTAAGATTGCAACAATTGCCAGAATTTCAGTGAGTCCAATAATTACTTGAAAAATTGAACCCAAAAGGAATTGAATTCTGAAGTTTCTTATTCCAGACTGGAGTTTCTCAACCTTGGGGACTTTAAGATGGGTAGACTTCAATTCCCAGAATATCCCAGCCAGCTATTCAAAGACGATCTATGCTAAATTTCTCTCTTTTTTCTCAATATCATGGTGCAATATACTAACGATTCTGTTTTGGAAGAGAAAGTTTATTTTAAAAAGTTTATTTTGTTCCCTTAGTAGGGAATAAACATCTATGTTGGTTAGTAATGAATGACTTGCATTTAAGGGTAATCATCCTTTAACATTTACCACTTTAAAACATTATCTATAGCCAGTTGTCACTTCATCTCATAAGTGCTTATTTTAAGTTGATCACAAGATAAACACTTTGATTGTTCTTGTATCAAGGCAACGATTTAACTAAGTCTCTGTTAATACAAAAATACCCTGTCATTTCCTGTTCCATCTGCTTCATAAAGATCTTTCTTTCAGCAAAGATTTTTTTTTCAAGGAGCTCTTCAAAATTTATTTGATTTTTTTTCCCCCAAATGGAAAATATTTCATAAGACCATGATCTGAAACTGTAATCCGTTTTACATCGTATTGGTTTTGATTTCAAATGTCAGAATGAAATATCAGGAAATTAGCTAATCAAAAGCAATTGCTGTGTACGGATAAAAGGAAAATATTACTATGTTAGAAGGGATTACTAACATACCAAATACCCAAGGTATTATAAATCACAGGGCTTTTCCACAGTATGGGCTTAGGCTGTTCCAATCCAGAGCTTTAATCAAGTGGGAATTAAATCATCTTAATATGTTTCTTTCTGGATTTCATCTCCTTCTGTTTTGGCATTCTGGTTCTCACTTCCTCTCACAAGAAGTGTTGTCACAATTGGCATCCGATTTTCTATTGCCAAACAAGTTGTTGTTAAGTGAGTTGTGCCCCAATTTTTGACCTTTTTTGTCACAGTTGTTAAGTGAATCACCGCAATCGTTAAGTGAATCATGCGGCCTTTAAGCAAACCTGGCTTTCCCCCTTGACTTTGCCTGACCTGGGATGTTGCAATGTCCTCAACTTACAACAGTTCACTTAGTGACCGTTCAAAGTTACAATGGCACAGGAAGAAGTGACTTATGACCGTTTTTCACAATTGAGCCCAAAATTTATGTTGTTAAGTGAGATATTTGTTAAGTGAATGTTGTCCCATTTTATGACCTTTCCTGCTTCAGTTGTTAAGTGAATCACTCCTGATAGGTTAGTAACCCTGTTGTTAAGTTAGTAGCCTGGTTAAGCGAATCTGGCTTACCCGTTGACTTTGCATGTCAGAAGGTCACCAAAGGTGATTGTCAGGGCTCCAACAAATCCACCCTCATTCAAATAAAAGTCTCTAGCCGCATTTTAGAGAAAAGTAAATTGGTTTATTAGAGGTTGCCATGTTGGCACGTGGCTGGGTACAGCCAATACTAAATTACATCATACATTTCCCCCTGGACCCTGGTCTTCCCCCCACCGCCCCAGATGTGACTTCTCCAATGGGACACATCTATCTCCAATAACTTTCTTATGCTCCGACAACTTTGGGCTGCTGAAGTGATTATCTAGGCACTTAAGGAATGCACTGTTTTCCCCAACTCCCTTTTTCTTGGCAGCTAAAAAGACCAAAGGAGTATCTTTTTAGCTGACAGTGATAATTTGACGCTAGCACATTACAACCATCATAAATGTGAGTCAGTTGCCAAGGGTTTGAATTCTGATCATGAAGATGCTGCAATAGTCATAAGTGTGAAAATACAACCATAAGTCACCTTTTCCAGTGTCATTGTAACTCTGAACAGTTACTAAATGTAAACCAAGGACTACCTGTAAGCATAATCTATATATATAAAAGCGAAATACCACTCATGGATCACCACAAAATCTCCAGAACCTCAAAGCCTACAAACTTGAAATTTGGCATGTGTGTTCCTCTTGGCTCCTAGGTGCTCACTAAGAAAGGATTTTTCAAAATGACCACCACAGCATTAGCATTTCATATATTACTCTTAACACGCTCTGATGCTAAGGAGTTCTACTCCCCCTCCCCACCTGAAAAGAAATTTGTTCCAAATGCAAAACACAAGCAGAGGAGGGGAGTTTCTGTTTGAGTTTTAGTTTCACAGCAGCAACCAGCTTTGGTACAGAACAGTTGAGCTAAGCCAGGCCCAGGCTTTAGCAGATTTAACAGATAATCAGAGTTGGAAGGGACCTTGTAGGTCATCTAGTCCAACCCCCCACCCTACTCCATTTCTGACAAATGGCAGTCCAATCTCTTCTTGAAAGCCTCCAGTGATGGAGCACCCATAACCTCCAAGCCTCCTTGCTGTCTCCTTCTTGCTCACACAGCAAATACTCTTTCAGTTTCCAAACAGCCCCCGACTCTCTCACACACTGACAGGATGCTAGCCAGATGAATACTGATGGATGCTGGTAGGCAGAGGCAGAATTTTCCTCCCTCATTTTCCTCCCCCAAAACTAAGCCCGACCACATAGTTTTGTAACGAAGCACAGGTATCGAGCTAGTAGTAATATGTAAGGAGAAGAAAAAGAATCAATCCTCTTCTTTCAACAGGAGCTTAAATAGGTAAGAAGTTTTACCTCCCACATGACAGAAAATAATTTTTGAGTGTTATAAAAATTTCAAAAACTGATCAAATATCGAAGGGTCCCCTCAAGGAATATTTTTTTACAGCATTGAATATCTCTCTAAATTGCTGAAGTACCTTAATGCCATCTGGGAAGCGTTACCAGTATTTTTTTTATTTTCACACTCAGTTATTCAGACAGGCGTTTCTCAAAAATTGTATTCCTCGTGGCATGTTTTAAGGAAGTTCAAGTCTGAGGCTTGCTGAAAGAACAAAAAAAATGTTTTTTTGCGCCTGACAGAAGGTAAAGGTAACAAGATAAGAATGCAAGCAATAAATTAACCGCCTTAATGGAATGGGCCCATCTGCAGTTTAGCCTTTGCACTGGGACCTCTGGAAGTTGTATGGTTAGATAATAGTTTATCTGTTAAGTAAAGAGAAATAAAGATATGAAAGGTTGTTTTGTTTATTAATCACATGGCAGAAACTGAAATAGAAGAGATGGAAGAGTAAGAAAGTCCTTTTTTCCCCAGCAAGTGCCGCAAAATTCATTGAATTCATCTGAACCACAAATAGGCAAAATTCATTGAATTTCCTGAGGAATTCTGGGAGTGGAAGTTCACACATCTTAAAGTTACTGAAGTTTAGAGACACTGCTCTATAACAGTGTTCATAGAAGGCTAGGAATCTAGAAACAGGGGTGGGATTCTACCAATTCGGCCCAATTTGGGTGAACTGGTAGCTTTGAAGATCAGCTGAGAGCAACCGGTTCGCTCCGATGATCAGCTGTTGGGCCCACGCACCCACCCTGGCTCTAGTCTGTGCTTTATTTCTGGGTTTTCCAGCTCAGCTGCTTCGCGTGGTACTGCGGATTGCCACACGTCCGCTCTTTTACACAGGGCTTGTAGTAAAAGATGAGTTGCAAATGCTGTGTGCACGCAAAGCACACACTCACCAAATGGATTGTTATACCGGTTGAATCCCACCCCTGTCTAGAAGGCAATGGTTGAATCCCACCCC
>NW_020769354.1:5518960-5532332 GCF_900518735.1 Pseudonaja textilis
CCCTGTCTAGAAGGCAATGGTTGAATCCCACCCCTGTCTAGAAGGCAGACATGCCAGAATAGCCAAGGATTGGGAAGGATGGGATTTGAAATCCAAGTTGTCCAGTGCAGCGGTGGGATGCAAATATTTTTACTACCGGTTCTGTGGGCATGGCTAGGTGAGTGTGGCTAGATGGGGGTGGCTGGGTGGGGGTGGCTTTTTTTCCAGCACCCCCCCTGCACGCTCCATTTTTTTTGCCTCCTGGCCCTCAGTGAAGCCTCCTGAGAGGCCATTTTTGCTCCCATCTCAAAAAACAAGGCGCAGGGGGAGCGCAGCACACACACCCCGCGTGCCACTTTTTGCCTCCTGGGCCTCAGGGAAGCCACCTGTGTGAAGCAGTAAGACAGCGAGGAGGATCCCGGAACAGCTGATCGTTGGGAGGGGAAAAAATACCGGTTCAGCTGAACCAGTAACTGTTTTTTTACTACCAGTTCAGCTGAACGGTAGCATTGTTTACTACCGGTTCGGCTGAACTAGGCCAAACCGGTAGAATACCACCACTGGTCCAGTGGGATAGAAAGAGTGCTCAAAACCTTTCTCTTGGCTTTGGCTGCTTCCTATCGATCCTAAATATGCTTTGCCTTGCCTTGCAGATGAGGTCACCCGCTCCTTAACTGGTGTGCCCAGCGGGGCTATCTCCGACGATGCCTTATTCAGGGACAAGTTGAAACACATGGGAAAATGTGAGTTATATTGTGGCACATTGCTGGGCAGAAGCCAACACCGTGATGCATATTTCCTGCCATTGTCTCTCTGTAGCAGGGGACCCCAAAGTTGGAAATCTTTAAGATTTATGTCCCAAAGGTGGTTTTAAAAAGGCAACGGGAGTTGCTTGATTTTTTTTTCCCCTTGAAAATATGTCATTTCTCATTCAAATTTCTTCACTTCTCATCTTTCTTAGACGAGAAGCGGAACATTTTCAAGGACATAAAACGAAGAAAGTCCGGTTGCCTTTTGAAAAGCATCTTTGGGGCAACCATGACCTGGATGATTGAGAATCTTCACAGACCTTTAAGATGCCCCACAGACATGCTGGCTAGGAAATTCTGGGAGTTGAAGTCCACAAATCTTAAAGTGGCCAAGTTTGGAGATCCGTGCTCTATAGGATTGGATGCCAGCTTCCTTGCGCCCCCAACGTGGCATTAGGCCAGCTGGAATTCCAAGGAAATTAAGTCCTAGTAGACAAGGTAGTAGTGAAGGTGTTGGATTCGGAGCAAGGAAAATTTTAATTTCTCCTCTGCTCCTACCCCACACAGTAAAACCACTGAACCAAATTGTCTCTAGGCCAAGTTATTTGTTTAGCATATGTTATATCATACATGCACTACATACATACATTCGTAGATTTTCACAGGTACAGGTATGTAGGTGTAGGTGTGTTCGGGTCTTTTCCCATGTAAGATTAAGAGTA
The DNA here is from genome assembly GCF_900518735.1 of Pseudonaja textilis. The sequence continues at coordinate 5,520,411 of NW_020769354.1, forward strand.
TCTTGGCAACATTTCTACGAGGTCCCACTCGCCATCTTCAGGCTGGTGGTTTCAGCTTCATGCTTGTGCAAAGCACGAGGCCGAAAGCACCAGCCTGAAGATGGCGAGTGGAACCTCGTTGAAATGTTGCCAAGATGCTCTCAATCTTACATGGGAAAAGACCCAAACATGCCAAGACCTGCATATATATAGACGGACACAATACAGAAGCCTGATGATGGCAGATGAGATTCTGCCGAAACGTTGCTACAACTTTAAAAGCACAACTATAATGACGTGGGAAAATACCCGAACAAAGCTGAATACCATACATATACACACACACACATACACGCACGCACACAAGTCTCAGGGATCAGAAGCAGGGAACAGCAATAAGATATTAGAAGATGCAACATTCCTGCTTGCATTCCTCAAATACCTCGTTATCATCAGGTCAGGGCGTGTGGGTAGGTTTGTGTGCATGAGTGTCAAAATTGGGAAGATGATAGATGGAATGTCACACATTCATTCAAAAAGGTCAAGGTTTACATTATATCTGCTGCCTCCCTGATTTTGACACACAGATAGATGGTTGTAGCTGCATCAGACTTATCCCAAGTAAATTCTGGAGTAAGAATTAACTGCCAGTCCCTTCTCCTTTAGGAAAAGAGGAAGCAGTCTTGTCTTTAGACTCAACCCGCTTGGATCTCCCGTTTGGGCAGTGGGTTGGACTAGATGACCTACAAGGTCCCTTCCAACTTGATTATCTGTTAACCCTGCAGAAGGATGCATTGGAAAAATAGGCAGAGATCTGGTCCTAAGGGTAGGGTGACCTCTGTCTTTTTCAGAGACCCCCCTCTATTTTTTTCTTCAGTTAATTCAGTTCCTAAATGTACTACAGCTGCAAAATTCAGGATCTTGAAGGAGCTGCAGTTTTTATCTTAATCAAGTTACTAGTCCTTAAGCCTCTCACTTTGGCAGCATGAAGTCCATACTTGAGTATACTGTTTTTCTTTTCAGCTACACGCAAGAAGTTGTTTGAACTTGCCAGAGCTTTCTCAGAAAAGACTAAAATGAGGAAGTCAAAAAGAAAACAGCTTTTGAAGCACCAAGTGTATCCTTTCCTGGTTGTATGAAGTGACCTCCTGTTGGTCTCCCAACCTGGTGATCTTGAGGGGTCCCCCAGTCGTGGTATTCAATTTTTTTTTACTACCGGTTCTGTGGGCGTGGCTTGGTGGGCATGGTTTGGCTTGGTGGGCGTGGCAGGGGAAGAATATACTGCAAAATCCCCATTCCCTCCCCACCCCACTAACCTGCTTTCCAGCTCCGTTCTCCTGTGAAGGGCAACCAAAGAAGACCCAGCCAATCAGCTGGAACTCGGGAGGCAGAGAAGAGATGGGGGCGGGGCCAGTCAGAGGTGGTATTTGCTGGTTCTCCGAACTACTCAAAATTTCCACTACCGGTTCTCCAGAACCTGTCAGAACCTGCTGAATACCATCTCTGGGGTCCCCCCTCTCCCTGCTGTTATCTTTTAATGAATGAGAACATCACTCCAGGCCTTGGAGTGTAAAGAGACTATAATCCAAGTGCAAAGAGAGGTTTATTCTAGTGTGGGCTTCCTCACGTATTCCCTTGTCATCCTGGCCATTGCTGAGCATTCTGGGAAATGAAGTCAAACAAATTAGGAACAGGAATTTGAATGCAGGATTCTTTGCCTTTCCCCATCAGCTGGCTACTTATTGTGTTCTGGTGGCATTCAGCGGTTTGGGTGATTTTCTTGGCTCTCTTTCTGCTCCAGATGGGACCAGGGATTAAAAATAGGACCTCTCTTTCTTGGTTAGTTAACCACAAAAGCAGAACAATCAGATTTAGCTTTGTTCCATTATAGCATCAACCTTGTTAACTCTCAAGACTCTTTCCCCGCCACTATATATATATATTAAAGATGATTTTTGAATGTTGTTTTTGTATTACTTGGTATTTTGGGTGTTGCTGTTGTTGTTATATTATTATTGTTCTCGTTGGGATGGTGACATTATTCGGAGGATGAACCAGATGTGGGAATTTCATTTTAATGAACATTGCTGTGCATGACAGTAAAGGTTATCTTATCTTGTTATCTTATCACCCACCTTGAGTGTGGACACCCAGAAAATGGATGCGGTGGCCATTCTCAAACCTCAGGCAGGTTCAGATCATCTTCCAAACTAGGACAGTTTTTAAACAGTGTTGCTCTCATTGGTTGGGAGTTTTAAGATTTCCATCTGATGCATGGTGTGGATTATGGTCTCCTTAGCACCAATCCAGGATGGGGACTGCAGCCTCAACAGCAAACCTTCTTGATGACGTTGAAGGACATTCATGTGGTAAGATCCGGACCTTAATATGCACATCAGGGAGTTCAACTGGCCCAGTTCCTTAATTGCACCCTGAATTGGGGGATCCTGAAATTATATCATCCAATTTGCTGTGGGGTTTACAAAATATAAATTCCCTGTTCCAAGAGGAATGTGTATGTAAGGTGGTCTTAACTTACGACCACAATTAAGCCCAGCATTTATGTGACTTAAGTATTTGTTAAGTGAGTTTTGCCTCATTTTATGACTTTTCTTGCCACATTTGTTAAGTGAATGACTCCAGCTGTTAAATTAGTAACACGGTTGTTAAGTGAGCCTGGTTTCCCCATTGACTTTGCTGGTCAGAAGGTCGCAAAAGGGGACCACATGATCCCAGGACACTGCGACTGTCATAAATATGAGCCAGTTGCTAAATGCCAGAATTTTGACCATTTAGATGCTGCAACTGTCTTAAGTGTGAAAAATAGTCATGGGTCACTTTATTCAGTGCTTTTGTAACTTTGAACGGGCACTAAACAAATGATTGTAAGTCGAGAACTACCTGTATTGTAGAAATGGACACAACTAAGGGGATTGCCTGCGGAGATTCTCCCTCATCCAGGTCATGATTGTCTCAAAGGTGCTTTTTTCAAGAGGCAACTGGACTTTCTGGTTTTTCTCTGAAGACGTTTCCCTTCTCATCCAAGGAGCTTCTTCAGCTCGTGAGGAATGGAAAGATTCCAGTCAGAGCTGGAGAAGCTTCTTGGATGAGAAGAGAAACGTCTTCAAAGAAAAACTGGAAAGTTCAGTTGCCTCTTGAAAAAAGCACCTTTTGGAACATCTAGGGTGATGTAAGGCTGCCAGCTGTAATCAGGAGCATTGGTAGTAATGATGTTGGGAGCTAATGATTTTATGGAAGGAGAATGAGAAACCTTGATATGGAATCTGGGGTAAATAAGAAAGTTGCTAGAAATAGCAATAGCACTTAGACTTATCTACTGCTACACAGTGCTTTACAGCCCTCTCTAAGTGGTTTGCAGAATCAGTATATCACTCCTCAACAATCTGGGTCCTTATTTTACCAGTCTCGGAAAGAATCAACCTTGAACCTGTCAGGATCAAACTCCTGGCTGTGGGTAGAGTATGCTTGCAATACTGCATTCTAACCACTGCACCATTACGGCTCTTCAATCATCTTTATAATTGGCCACAAGAACAGCCTGTCTCTGATGCTGCCTTTTCCTGCCTTTGAATTGACACCAACTTTAGTCTAGCTGCAAAGTTGGGCCATTGCGGATCTGCACGCTTCAACCATCTTCTACCTCTGTGTTTCAGATGAGGACTGCCAAATAAGAAGAAAGTTACCTGCAGCAGAAGAACCATCAAAAGAAGTACAATAAGGTATGCTCATTTTTGTTCCAACAATCATCAGTTCATTTGCTAGGTACTATAAACAGAAATATTCAAGGTTATTACTGTTTGCAAAGACCAAACAGCATTCAAAAATATCCTTATGTTTAATAATATATTCTTGTAATTTAAAATTAAAACAGGACAGCTATAATAAATAGAAATAGGTGGGGTCGCTAGCTACCAGTAGTTAGTGGGAATGGAGAAGACTTTGAAAACAATGATCTTAAGCAACCTTATGCCCTGAATTTATATTTATACAATCCTTGGTTGCATAAACAGAGACTAGAATCAAAATCACGTGAAGTATTAGTACTGCTTTATAAATCCTTAGTAAGGTCATACCTGGAATACTGCATCCAGTTGTGGTCACCATATTACAAAAAAGATATTGAGAAAAAGTGCAAAGAAGAGCAACTGAGATAACTAAAGGCCTGAAGACTAAAACATATGAAGAACGGGTTGCAGGATTTTGGTATGGCCAGTCTAGAGAAAAGAAGGACTAGGAGGGACATGATAGCCGTATTCCAGTGTTTGAGGAGCAGGAGATCAACTTATTTTCCAAAGTACCAGAGGGCAGGACAAGAAGTGATCAAGGAGAGAAGCAACTTAGAACTAAGGAGAAATTTCCTGACAGTGAGAACAATTAACCAGTGGAACAGCTCGCCACCAGAAGTTGTGGGTGCTTCATCACTGGAGGCTTTTAAGAAGAGACTGGACAGTCACTTGTCTGAAATGGTATAGGGTCTCCTGCTTGACCAGTGAATTAGACTGGAAGACCTTCCAAGTTCCCTTCCAGCTCTATTCTGATTAATTGGCCTTTGGTTTTTCTGGTCTTATGCTACCTGACTTAATCCAGTCCATGTTGCTGCCCAGTGTGAAAATATGTGGAATTGTGCTGCTTTTTTAAAAAAAATGCTGTTAGGCCCATGTTGGAAGAAGCAAGATCAAAAAGCAGTGGTAACAGCAGGAGTGGAATCTAACCTCTGGCCCAAAGAATTTTTTTAAACCTGTTTTGCTCAGTTCCAACTAGATGATAGCAAGTCTCTGATCTCGACTGATCTTCAGAAGATATGCAGAGGTATAACTGACTGATCCTTAAATAGGAGACCATGAGGAAATCCAAGAATGGACATGTGATGACCTGGAGTATAACACAAACGTAACAAAATCCAAAACGTAAATAAATGTCCTTTAATGCCTCCAACTTGGCCCCACTGTTCAATAATTCTCAGCTGGAGATAAAGCGTATTCAAAAATAGTCTTCAAAAGAAAGCAATACAGTCCGAACTTAATGAGCAGATAGAGGTGAAATAAAAACCTAAAACAAACTGCAATGAAGGAAATTCCGCAACGGACCAAGATAAGTAATTACCAACTTCAAGGAGATAACAAGGCACAGTCTGTTGGGAGGACACCAACCAAGATAACTTCAGCCCAAAATAACACACACTTTGCTTCTGGCAATGCTGTGTTTTAACCATCTCTCTTATATACTATTCTCCCCAGCTGCAACCAATGATGGGGACCATGGCCGCTTCCTCTCTCGTAAGCCAAGTTGTTGCCTTCTCCTTTCCTCCCTGCGTGTCCTAAGATGAAGAGGGGATAGGCCTGGTTCTTCTTCTGACTGCCCAACTGGCCTCTGCCCTTCCCAGCCTCCTCCACAACCTCTGGAGCCATACCTCCACTCCCTGTCGGCTGTTCCTCCTCTCCCTCAGAGTCTGGCTCTGACAAGGGCATGACAGGACGTTTTTTTAAAAAGCAGCTAAATAGGAACCAGTTGTCAAACCATTTTGTACTGTTACAAAGAAAACAGCTTGGAGATATTCGAAGGAGATTTTATCTTCCTCCAGTTCCTCTTTGCTCAGAGCTAAGAAGGATACCCTTCCTCCAAAATTCAGGTAGTCCTCAACTTACAACAGTTCGTTGAATGACTGTTTGAAGCTACTTATAAAAGTGACTTATGACTTTTTTTATGATTACAATTGTTGCAGTATTCTTTTAGTCGCATGATCAAAATTCAGACGCTTGGCAACTGTCTCATATTTATGACGATTGCAGTGTCTGGGGATTATGTGATTTCCTTTTTCCATCTTCTGGCAAGCCAAGTCAATTCACTTAACGACCATGTTTCTAACTTAACAAATGCAAGTGATTCACTTAACGGTTGTGGCAAGGTTGTAAAATGGGGCAAAACTCACTTAAGAACTTAGCAACTGAACTTTTGGGCTCAGTTGCCATAGTAAGTTGAGAACTACCTGTATTATAAAGCAGGGGTCTCCAATCTTGGCAATTTTAAGACTTGTGGACCTCAACTCCCAGAATTCCTCAGCCAGCTAGCTGTGGAATTCTGGGAGTTGAGGTTCACAAGTCTTAAAGTTGCCAAGATTGGAGACCCCTGTTATAAAGCACTGAAGCTTTTGTTAATATTCCCATTTTTCTCTCTTTTTCTTTTCTAGATCCAGAATTGGCAACTGGGGGGAGGGGGGAGAAGCCAAATAAGATGAGAAACCATGATGGTTAAAAGGGAAGATAATTTTTACGCTGGTGACTCTATTCTGGAACGATCCAAGGCTTCTCCGAATTCAACCGCATGGAAACATGAAGGCACGTTATGATTATTTTTATTTTTATCCAGTGACTAAGAATTTGGGTCTTACTCTTCCGTCTTTTTTTTTCAACTCTGAGGAATCCAGCTCCCCCACCACCACCCCAAAAAAAAGGGTGGGGGGGGAGAGAGAAAACTGACAATTCACCTAATCTTTTATACACCAATCTTTGAAGCTGGATAATGATAATCTGTTATCAAATGTGGTTCAGAATGTATGAAAAAAAAAAAAAGCCCCACCCATTGTTCCAAAGTGGTTTCTGGCCGTTGTTTTTGCATCATGACTTTTGAACGAATGGATACTTGTGTCCTTTCATCCAGATAGAGGGTAGCCCACCAGATTTTGCTGTATTGTGGATGATGATTTTTACTATAATTATATAATTATTGCTGCTAATAGAAAAGAAACCTGAATCATGCTATTTGAGTGTGATAGTTAGAATAATATAATTTTTTCCCCTCCATGAAAAAGTGTTCCTGCAGATCCCTTCCACAATCAGAAACTATTCATGATAAATATATTTCCCCTTATTCAGGGGGTGTCTGTGGGGGGGGGGTCAAAAAAGTCAAGAACACATCTTCAAACGAGAGAAAAACTCAACTTTTTCAAAATATTTTCTTTAATCAAGTTTTACGAAACACAGTCAGTCTAACACAAACTAATAAAAGAGCAGAAGAAAGAGAAAGTTCTGATTTCTTTGCATTCCTTTGCAGCAAATATAAATATAGTTACAAAATTACTCCATGATTAAAAAAAGACCCTCACTTTTTAGTATTCTTTTTTTTTTTCCTAATCATCATTAGCACAAATCATAAATGCATTTTTTTCTGTTTCATGCAAAAAATCTATAAGGGTTTCCAGTTGTTCATAAATGTTGACATTGATTTTTTCCCTAATCAAAGAGGTTAAATTAACCATCCCCGCAAGTCCTATCGTCTTCACCAATTCATTCCCTTGTTGTAGGTACCATAGTGCTGAGTCTTTTCATTTTTGAGCATAGAATAATCTTGCTGCAATTGTCATAAATAAAACTAAAGTTCTGGAACGTTTGTTCTGGTTGTTTGTCCATTAGGCCAAAAGAAAAGCACCTGGGTTCAGCTATACTTCAAGATCTTCTGAATTAATGCATGTATTTGTATCCAATATGTTTTGGCTTTTTTACAAGTTCATCAAACGTGATAAAAAGTCCCTTCTTGTTCACGTTTCCAGCAAAGATTCAAACTACCATTATACATTCTAGACAGTTTCTCTAGTGACAAAAAAACCCAGCGATACATCATTTCATAAAAATTCTCTTTAAGGTTAGAGAACATTATGTAAATGTGAATTCTTTCAACTGCATGTTTTCCTTTTGGTCCATTTGTACATTATAGCCAGTTTCCTAGCCTAATTTTTCATACCATCTTTTAGTTGTTCTCATATTTCAGCAAAAGTTTATAATTTTGGCAATAGCATATTCGTCACTGGTATATAATTCTAATTCAAATTCAGTTTTGCTTTGTTCAAAATCGTTCATCCACGTTAAACCTTTCTGTTAATTGTATATAAGAAAACCATTGGGAAGCATACCCTTCTCTTATTAAATCTCTTGATTTCAATTCTCCTAAGAAAATTCTAGTACATCTTGGAAGGTTAACCATTTATGTTTATCCAGCATTTCTCATTTACAAAATGCTTCTGGGTGCTGACAGGCTCCCACTTTTTTATACATAAAAGAAGTTGGATTCTAATGTCATGTTGATGGATGCCATATTGACTTTTTTGACCTCCTGGGACATTTCTGCTGTCATTGTTCCTATTGTCTCTCAGCCCAACTTGAATTCCCTCCCATCTTGCTTCTGTGCAACCTCTCTGATAACTTTGTATTCCATGCATTGCTGGGAAAGAGAACCAGATTGAAAAATAAGAATGGGTGTGAAAACTTACATTCGATATAGTGTCCTTTTCCCGTTTCTGTGAATTCAGTGTCTCTTATAGTCCTCATGACATATGCCCTTAGTCTTGTCCCACCTGTGCAGGGTGTCAAACTTGCAGCCCTCAGGCTGGATGTGTCATGCGCTGGCCCCACACGTCCCTGGTTTAGCGAAGGGAAAAAAGTTATGATACGTCACGTGACAACAATGTGTCATTGCGAAGTTGACATCCCTGATTGGGGCTAAGCTTCACTGGAGAAGATCGGACTACAGTAGTCCACATTTAATAACCATAATTAAGACTGGCAACTAGGTGCCCACCTATGTTTGCGAAATAAGGGAATACCTTTTTTTAAAAGTGACAATTTCTCTTTAGAATTTTTTATAACTACATAGATAAAAGCACAAGGATGCACATTGGCCTGTTAAATGTAGACAGCTTCTTAACTGATTGCCGCTGAAGGGTGGAGTTAATATTAATGGTAGGACCTGTATTGGAAGCCTTGAAAACAGTCACCAATTCCTGGGCTCATGCATTTATGCCAAGCCGTATTTCTCAAACTCAGCAAGTTGGTACGTGGACTTCAACTCCCAGAATTCCTCAGCCAGCATAACATAACTCACTGGGGAATTCTGGGAGCTGAAGTCCACATATCTTCAAGGTTGCTGAGGTTCAGAAATATTATGCTCATCTTTAGTCTATGGAGATTCTCAGCTGTCCGGGTCATGGTTGTCTCAAAGGTGCTTTTTTTCAAGAGGCAACTGGACTTTCTGGTTTTTCTTTGAAGAGGTTTCGCTTCTCACCCAAGAAGCTTCTTCAGCTCTGATTGGATGGTGGGGAATGGAAGGATTCCAGTCAGAGCTGAAGAAGCTTCTTGGGTGAGAAGCGGAACATCTTCAAAGAAAAACCAGAAAGTCCAGTTACCTCTTGAAGAAAGCACCTTTGGGTTGCTCACCTTTAGCTTGCTGTACTGAATAAACTATAAACCATGAAGTATAACCGAGAGTAACTGGATTTGTGCAAGCTACTGAGTCAAAACCAGTCGTGCATTTGCTAGGTGAATCATGCCATTAGCATATTTTAGGAGAGAACTGGTAATCCCTGGAGAGATTGAAAGCTGTTTTGCTATTTCCATCCCTAGCGATGGCAGACAATGGTAGCAAAGCTGCCTGTTTCCAGATGTTAGTCTGTTTCGATCATGTGTCTAATGCAGAGATTTGAGTAAGAGCAAAAGGATTATATATACTGTATATGTTCAGTCATTTGGGGTATATCTCTCTTGAAGTGAAATCCAATAACAAGGAGAATCCTGCTGCTATAAAGGGAAAAATTGTGTGCAAATGCAGATTCAGGTAGTCCTTGACTTATGACCACAATTGGGACCAGAATTTCAGTTGCTAAGCAAGGTGATTGTTAAGTGGGTTGTCCCTGATTTTACAACCTCTTTTGCCACAGCTGTTAAGCAAAGCTTTTTAGAAACCAGCTGGGGAGTTCTCAAAAGGTGATCACATGACCCCAAGCACCTGAATTTTGATCATGTGACCATGGGGGAATGCTGTGGAGTCATAAGTATGAAGACTGGTTGTAAGTCAACTTTTTTCACTGCCATTGTAACTTTGAACAGTTGCTAAATAAATGGTTGTAAGTCAAGGACTACCTGTACTTTTTAGGACTTCTCTGCTCAGGTTCCCTGGCATTTTAAAAAATATGGGTTCAGTTGGGGCCTCTGCTATAGCTGGACCTGTAGCAGTGAGTTCCTGAGCATGCAAAGAGTTACTTGTATACCCCACTCTGTTACTAATTTACTTGGTTAAACCAAAATGCTCAGCAATAGATGCGAAACGTTGTAAAATTTTACTCAATTTTACTGTGATTGTTTTTCACTCGGGGAGAATTAGATGCAAGGAAACGAACTGGCAAATTTCCTGGTCTCTTAGGATGGCTTTCTTTCTGTCAGCTTCACTGGAGTTTTATAGATGCAAGATTTAGCTTTGCTATCTGTACCCGACAAAATTTAATTGGAAGCCAATTCTTGCCTCACAGTTTGGAAGAGAATGGAACAATGCATACAGTCTTCTGTTTGGCCTATTATTGGGATTTTTTTCTCAACTAAGAGGCTTACAAAAAATCAGGCCAAGACTATATATATCCATGTTGCTCTAAAAGACTTGGAGAGTTCTCTGAGGCTTAAGCCTTGCTGGTGCTGGGAAATCCTGAATGATTCTTTTTATGCTTTCCAAGCCAGGATTTTTATTTTTATTTTTATTATTGAAAAACATCAGTGCATTTTGGGAAAAAGGGAGGTTTTTTTACTCTGGGGTTCCATCCTAGCTTCCAGGCTGTTATGAAGGTTGGAGAAAACAACCTTGCTTGCAAAATAAATTGTGAACAGGAAAGGCAGCTGAACACCATACCTGGGCAGGCAGTTGATTATTAATACCATGCCAATCCAGGTTCCTAAGTTAGGTACTTAATCTTTGCCCTCAGAGCAAGCCAGATGTTTGGCCAAAGCTGGAAAGAAAAACATCCATTAAACTCGAAAGCTCTTGTGTTCACACCACCTCTTCTCCACTGTTCCTTAACTGAAAATACTGGGTAACCAATTTTCCATTTTTATTGAGATCCTGGACCTTTTCCTGACAGTTGGGAAGAACCAAATGGCCAGAATTAGATTCTGTTGTGGAAGCATTTCACAGAAATTCCAGAACGGAAGGTAGCCACCATTTCTCGCTCCAGTTTCCCCAAAATTAATTAGCAACATGGATGCTCTTTTAAGCTTTACCAAAACTGCTTGCACTGCTGTTGCGTTGCATAAAAGCAAAGTTTGGAAAACTTTTTTTACAAAATACCTTTTGTAAAAAAAAAAAAAAAAAGATAATTGTCTCCGTGTACAGATTCTCAGTAAGTTTCATGCCAGGAGTTCTTGCTCAGTTTTGAAAGTGGTCCGGAAAAGTACAGTTTGGCTCTGAGGCTTTGGAAATTTCCATTAATGATATCCATGGAATAATTTTGTTAAGATGGTACAGTAAATGCTTTTTTGTCCAGTTTCTCATATTCTCCCCCACTGTCTCCCCTGTTTATGGGTTTTCAGGGCTAGAAAGATCAACACCCAAAAGCTAAGGGTTCCCCCCCACCCCATCAAAACAATGTACAATCCATGACAGTAACGTCTGTATTGCTTTCTCTCTTCAAAAGGAGAAGAGACTACTGAAGCGGGCAGGAGTAAAACACATGAGAGACAGTTTGTGATGTTTGTGAATGTTGGTCTTTTAGAATTTATTTCCATACATACTTTTTTCTTAAAAGATGTTTAATATTAATTCGTATAATAAACTCATATTGTACTCTCTTAAACTTTCCTCTTTGTGAGGCTCTGCTGTCATTTGTGGGTCGCCTGGCAGTGAATTGAATGCCAATAAAACTTATTGATCAAAGGTAGATTTACAAGAAAAAAAGCTTACTGAATGTAGGACAGCCAATTCTTGGAATGGGATGGGATGGGATAGGATAGGATAGGATAGGATAGGATAGAGATGGAATGGAATGGAATAGAATAGAATAGAATAGAATAGAATAGAATAGGAGATACGGAATAGAATAGAATAGAATAATAGAATAGAATAGAATAGAATAGAATAGAATAGAATAGAATAGAATAGAATAGAATAGAA
>NW_020769354.1:5532342-5569191 GCF_900518735.1 Pseudonaja textilis
AATAGAATAGAATAGAATAGAATAGAATAGAATAGAATAGAATAGAAATATGGAATGGAATGGAATAGAATAAGAGTTGGAAGGGATCTTGGAGGTCTTCTAGTCCACCCCCCCTGCTTAGGCAGGAAACCTTACACCACTTCAGACAAATGGTTATCCAATCTCTTTCTAAAAACTTCCAGTGAAGTCCAACTTCATTATCTTCTGTGATGTATTTAATTTAACCTACTTTCTATTAATGCATTGATTCCTCACAAAATGACCTGATCCACATATCATGCAATACTATTGTTTGCTTAAATGCTGTTTTCTTTTAATAAATCAGGCTTGGCTGGGTTTATATAACAAGTTACACCAAAATCAAATGAGATACATTTTGACTTAGGAATGAATCATAATTATCTAGATTCCCCCTTAGTCCTATCTTACCGATGAAGGATTTTTGGAAATTCAAAAGCGCACTATTTAGCTTCATAAAGAAATTATGAGTTTGATAAATATGCTGCTTTCCATCTCCCCTTCAGCCTATATGCTGCTTTTGGTGTTTATCCTAAATGTAATTATTCTAAAGCTGAGGTATTCGACCTTGGCAATTTTACGACCTGTGGAGTTCAGCTCCCAGAATTCTCCCAGCTGGCCATACTGACTGGGGAATTCTGGGAGTTGAAGTCCGTAAGTCTTAAAGTTTGCCAAGGTTGAACACCTCTGTTCTAAAGGAACTTTATGTTTAATGGAGCCTTACACCTTTTGCTAAACCAATTGGGCTCTGTTGGGTCTATGTTTACAGGCAATCCTTGATTAACAATGGCAATTTGGGACCAGAATTGTTGTTGCTAAGGGTTAGGGTTCTTGCCAAGAAAACTACAAAAACTCAAAAACACACACCTACACATACTTCTCTTGAAAGCACCCAGAAAATGTTCTGCCTAAAATGGATCCTCCTACAGTCAGCCAGAGCCCAAAGCATGCAGTTTCTTTTTTAAGGCAAACATTTTGTATTTGGCTCAGAAAGGAGTGGGAAGCAAACTCAGATCACATGTCACGCCATTCCCATGAAAGAAGTCCAGTCAAAAGTGTGACTGCTGGTTTTGGTTCCCCCTTCAGCTTCCGTAAAGTGGATTGTGGATCACAAGACACTGAGACTCTAGAAAGAGTGCAGAGAAGAGCAACTAAGATGAGGGGCTAAAACTTTAGCTGGGGGCTAAAACCAGGGGTGGGATACAATAGGGTCAACTACTGGTTTGGGATTTATGAGCTTCCCTGCACGCTGTGAGCCACACGCCTGTAAATTGTCATCGTTCGGCAGCTGAAGTTGAAAAATCAGGAAATAAAGATCAGGTAAGACCCCGGGTGGGTGGGTAGGCAAAAACATCAGCAGGCATAGAACCAGTTCTATGTCTGCTGCTCTTCAGAGCTACAGTTCTACAGAGGTGGACAGAACCAGTAGAAACCCACCCCTGGCTAAAACATAAAATGAATGATTGCAGGACCTGGGTATGTATAGTAGTGTAACAAAGAGAAGGACTAGGGGTGTCATGATAGCAGGCTTCCAATATTTAAGGAGCTGCCACAAAGAAGAGGGGGCCAGTCTATTCTTCAAAGCACCTGAGGGCAGGACAAGAAGCAATGTATGGAAACTAATTTGAAGAGAAGCAATCTAGAACTAAGGAGAAATTTCCTGACAGAACAATTAGTCACTGGAATGGCTTGCCTTCAGAAGCTGTGGGTGCTCCATCACTGGAGGTTTTTAAGAAGAAACTGGGCAGCCATTTGTCCAGATTAATATAGGGTGTCCTGCTCAAGCAGGGGGTTGAACGCTCCCAAACTCTGTTATTCAGATAGCAAATCTTTGTAGGACTGTGATCTGGAAAATTAAACATGCAGGACATGCTACTGTCCATCCCTGCTTTAGATTCATTCAAACCACAGGAAACACTAAATCCAAAAGGACCCTTCCAAAAGTGCCTTCTGAAAGACAGCAAATGTGTTTGTTTGTTGTCGTAACCTTGGTTCTGCATGTTAACAGAGATGCTGACTGGGCGAGGAAGAGACAAAGACTGTAGGAAATACATTGTACCAGCTGCCATCTGGTGGCATAGTTGGGAAGCACAAAAAAAAAAAACAACCCATGCCAAGGCTAAATTATAATCAATGCTGAGGATTAACTGGCTGGCACCCTGTGCTCTCATCCTGTCCTGTGGTCAAGTATATGTGAGAGACTGTAAAAGCTGAGGAAAGAATGGCAGAGAGACTCGATATAAACAGACAACTTGTTTCATAAAGGCAACTTAGCCCAGGTGGGGAGAAATCTAGGAAGAAATGTTTCAAAGCATTTAGAACCACTTAAGAGTTGGAAGGGACCTTGGAGGTTTTCTAGTCCAACCCCTCACTTAGACAGGAAACCCTATACCATTTCAGATAAATGGTTGTCCTGTCTCTTCTCGAAACCCTCCACTGTTGGAGCTTTTACAACTTCTGGAGGCAAGTTGTTCCCCTGATTAATTGTTCTGTCAGGAAATTTCTCCTCAGTTCTAGCTTGCTTCTCTCCTTGATTAGTTTCCATTTGTTGCTTCTTGTCCTGCCTTCTAGTGCTTTAGAGAATAGCTCGACTCCCTCTTCTTTGTGGCAGCCCCTGAGATATTGGAACATTGCCATCATGTCACCCTTAATCCTTCTTTTCATTAAACTAGACATACTCAGTTCCAGCAACCGTTCTTTATGTTTTAGTCTACAGTCCAGTCCCCTTTGTTGTCATCTTTGTTGCTCTTCTCTGCACTCTTTCTAGAGTCTCATTATCTAGGGCATTCATTTACATTCAGGAGGATGACTGAAAAGCAACAACACAGGAGGAAAAAGGTGGAATTGGAGGGGGAAAAAAACACAATGACATTGTCTTTTAGTGATCTTGTCATGATCAATTGGGATAAAAACATCTGGGAAAGTTAATAAAATATTTTCCAGCCTTGGGGGATCTGGAGTAGCTCGGTCTCTCATTTGAAGCAATTCAGTAATATTCAATTGTAATTTTTCATGATTAAATATCACTGAATGAACGGAGTCAGCTGCAGTTTATCCAGCACAGGGTTAAACAAACCATAGCTTCATATGATGTGTGAACCACCTCCTTCTCCATCACTGGGCTGCCCACTGGAATAGATCTGATAACCCAAACAGACATTTTTGTTCTGATCTGCAAAGATAAGGCTTTATATCCCAAGGAAGAGTCTTGCTGAAGAAAGGACAACAGAGTCCCAAATTCCGTTTCCAAACCTGATGGTCAAACAATGTCTCTGAGAAGTTCACAAAATGTTCCCAAGAAATGAATCAACCAGCAAGAGCTGGGTTGTGCCCAGAACATGCTTCACCCAGGCAGCCCCTGATCCAGCCAGTTCTGGCACCATATAATAGTTCCAATCAACTGAAAATATACCATTGTAAGAATACATTCTCCACCCACTTCAGGAAATGCCTGAGATCCCTCAAGCCTTTTTACTAGGTGAGCACTGGCAAATGATTACATTGATGGTTTTCAACCTTGGTCACTTAAGACAAGGGTCCCCAACCCCCCAGGATGCGGCCCAGTACCAGGCTGTGGCCCATTCAGAACCGGGCTGTGCAAGTGGCAGGAGAGCACATGCACAGCCCCATTTGACACTATTGTCAAATATTTAAAACCTCTTTTAATGCCTTGAACTACAATGCACCTTGGAGACCATCTGCAACTTCGGAGGCAGTCTGCAAGTAGTCCTCAATTTACAACCAGAATGGGGACTAGAATTTCCATCGCTAAGCAAGGCAGTTGTTAAGTGAGACATGCCTAATTTTACAAACTTTTTTGCCATGGTTGATAAGGGAATCACTAGTTAGTTGAATCATGCGGTTGTTAAGCAAATCTGGCTTCCCCCATTCATTTTGCTTTGTTGGAAGCTGGATGGGAAGGTCACAAATAGCAATCACATGACCCTGGGACACTGCAACCATCATAAATGGAACATAATTCCCCCAGAGATTAGAATGGCCCCCTCACTGGAAGGCACTGAAGACCTGGTTCTGCCAGCGGGCCTGGGGAACCCAGAGTGGGATGGAGCCCCTCAAATGGCTCGTGTGATCTGCTGTCATCAGGGCAGGGGATAGGAGTTGGGGGTGATTTTTTTTCCAGATTTCATCCTATTGTACTTTATTAATTTCTTTGATTCTTTTTATTAGTTTCTTATTGTTTTTTATTTTAAATATGATTTTACATTCTGTAAGCCACCTCGAGTTGCCATGGGTGACTAGGCAGCAATATAAATTCAATAAATAAATAAAATAAACACACGCCAGTTACCACACACCCAATTTTTTAAATCACGTGACCATGGGGATGCTGCAATGTTTGTAAGACTGGTTGTAAATCACTTTTTCCAGTGCTGTTGTAACTTCAGACAGTTACTAAATGTGCGGTTAGGGACTTTTGTCCTCACAGTCAGTTGTGTTGGGTGGGGTGCACGAAGGGAGGCTCAGCCAATCTCATTGTACACATGTTGTACTCTGACAATAAAGGCAATAATGGTTGTAAGTCAAGGACTACTTGCACTGCAGTGGCTAAATTAATAAAATTGATTTCTTAAAGATGTCCATCACCATCAGCCAAGAATCCCAGGCTTGTGGTAAGATAGATCAAAAACCATCTTAGGGAAAAATATTGAATAACCACTTTTGTATTTTCATTTCAAAAATGCAATAAAGCATCCGTATAGTTAGCAGGATCTGAGCTCACCTGAAGAGTATTCTTATCCATATAGTGTGTTATGTGAACCAAGTCAATCCAGTAAACCAGCATGTGCAATCTAGACTAATATATCAGAGTGGTAGAGTTAGCAAGGACCTCAGAGGTCATCAAGTCCAACCTACACACTGCATGATTCACTACCCCATCCCCAATAGTTTATTCATCTATTTCTGTAAAGAAAAGAGACATGAGTGTGGAAAAGGTATGAACTGCCTCCCGGCGAGTTGGGTGGTATATAAGATAAGAGATGAATGAATGAATGAACCATTAAAGTATAATAATGAATGGTCTGGTCCAGAAACTTGGAAACTGTGAGTTTAACAACAATAAAAGGAAATACTATGAATAATTCCTGAAAGATGAGATATAAATCTAAAAAATATGATTTCTGACACTAAGCCTAAAATCATGGTTTAAAAACCAAAGTGACTGGATTCTCACCAAACCAAATATGCCACTTTATGTTCAGGAAGATGTTAAGATGTGAACTCAACCATGATTTACTTTATAAACGATAGTTAAAATAGCCATAACATAGTACAGTGTTTTCCCACCTTAGCAACTTTAAGATGGGTGGACTTCAACTCCCAGAATCCCCCACCCACTGATGAATTCTTGAAGTTAAAAGGGCACACATAGTAAAGTCACCAACAGTTGGGAAAGTTTCCTTTACAGTGGAAAAATGAGCCGAAGAATCTCTTATTATTTAATTCTGAAAATACACATTGCACATTTAAACCACGTTTTGCAAAATAAATTTTGTTGTACGTATGTACAGTGACAATAAAGATGATGATGATGATGATTTTGGCTTTGCAAATTGCAGGAATCCAGCCTCTGGTGCTCTATTCCAAATAATAATTAATAGGAATATGCATTGTAAGCCCTATATTCCACAGGTAAGCTCACAAGAGAAGCTAAATGATTTTCCAGTTTTGATTATTTCGCTTCCGGCATAAAGCCAATGCGATCCTTCCTTCAGCGGCGCTCTTTTATCGATTGCTTCTGTCTTTGTAATCTATATTGCTCCCCTATCGGCTTGCCACTATCGCGCGGCGATTGAAGTCTCGCGAGATCTCTCGGTTTCCGTTTCCGTGACCCGAGGTTGCTAAGGGCCGCTTCGAGTTGCCAAGAGAGGCCTAACTTAGGCCTAGTTTGAGAGGCAATGGCGGGGAGCCGGTTGGAGAAGTTCGGAACAATCTTTACCCGGTGGGTCTTTCGGTTCCTCCCCCTTCCTGCATTTTGGGTTAAGGCTTGTGAAAAGCGGCGGTCGTAAAATGTATACTAGGAAGCATGAAAGCAGCGAAATGAAAACGTGGCTGCTTTGGGGCAGTTAATTTTTAAAAAAGTCTAGGAAATTTGCGATAAATGCGCTCGCTCCCTGTAAAAATACAATGTTTGGATAGCAAAAGCCCGGGGAATCCCTGGAAGGCACAAAGAATTGTGATTCTCTTGGGGCAGGACGGGGTTATTTGAAAGCCAGTCAGTCTACTTCACGTGTTCCTCCTTCCCGAAAGGAACGGTCAAGTGCTGGCTTAGTTAGGAAATATTTTTTCATTGTAACCCGCCCCTTTAACGAAAAGGATCTGTTTTATATTTTATTTATTGTATTAAATTAATTATGGTTTCCTATTCTCTTCTGGAGAGGGTGGCTTTACAAAATGTAATAAACCCATGATATACCAACAAAAAACAACACCATAAAGTATCAATAGTGTTCATATTGTTCATAAATGTGTAAATATATATAAATTTATAAATGGTATTCAGCTTTGTTTGGGTATTTTCCCATGTCATTATAGTTGTGCTTTTAAAATTGTAGCGTGGGAAAATACCCGAACAAAGCTGAATATCATACATATAAATACCCGCGAAAACTTAAGAAAACAAATTTATAAATGTATATAGTAAAATTATTTTATGTATGTGTGTGTGTGTGTATATATATATATATATATAATGTATATATATTCATATATTTTATTAAATACATTATAGCTGGCCAATGTCTTCTGTTATTGGGCAGCTATAATATATTTAATAAACACATAAAGTATTAATTTTGCTATTAGTATTGATTAATATGATAGTAATGATAGTTTCCCCCCCCTTTTCCTCTTTATGCAAATTGTTTTCCTATTCTTTCCTTGCAGGGTGCAGAACTTGCTACGCTCCGGGGCTATGCGTGAATCCCAGAAACCCATTTGGTACGATGTTTACGAGGCTTTCCCTCCCTTGCGGGAGCCCATTTATCGCAATATTCGCCCGTTAGTGGGAAAGATAACAGATACAGTGCCCCCCATACTTTACCCGGAGGATCAGATCAGAGCGTAAGAATGTCTTCTTTCTTTTCTCACTTTTATTTCCCCTCTCCTCCCATTTATTACAGGTTGTCCTTGCTTACTTAACTGCTTGTTCATACATTTGTCAGGGAGAGCTACACTTTATAGAATAGTCCTGACAGATTAATTGCTAGTTTGTTTCGTGCCTGCGTCCTTGTCCAAGATGTGCCACAGGAGATGAACTAGCTTGCACCAAGTAGCTAGTTGATGGCATCTTCCAGGCCTCTTCTGCCAATCCCGCCTCGTGTCCGGGCAGGTCCACCTCCAGCTCCTCTTGCAACTAGTCTTTCCCACCGGAGTGGTACCCATTGGTCTACTTGCAGTAATGCTTTCAAACTGCTGGGTGGGCAGGGCAGGAGCTAGAGGCAAATGATGGTCACTCACTCCATCCCGTGGTGCTATCAGCGCTCTAACCATCGGAGTGCCAACCATTCTTGCTTAGCAGATCCAGCATCTTTATGCTGTTGCACTACCGCACCTCCCACAAACATAACTAAAAAAGATTTACTATCGCTCCCCGAAGATGCGGCCATTGCACTGTCCCTGCAGTCACATTACCTCAATTTAGGTGCTTGGCAACCAGTATGTATTTATGACAATTGCAGTGTCCAGTGGCCACGTGATCACCATTTGTGACCTTCACAACTGGCTTTTGACAAGCAAATTCAAGGGGAAAGCCAGTAGGAAATTGCAAGTTGCCGTCCCTGCATGATTTGCTAATGACACAGCCACAGCTGTCGTCATAACTCAGATGCCATCAGGTGACATTTTAACTTTATGAACTTGTTGCTTAGTGATGGAGTTGTCGGTCTCTATTATAATTGGTAAATGAGGACTGCTTATATTTATTCAATTTTTATAGGCATTCCTCTCACATGTGTGATACCAGGCAACTTGCAATAAAAGTGATAAAATGGAACATTTGTAACTCAAGGTTGAACTTAAAGTCTGTAGAGATTCCAAGGGTGCTTTTTCAGGAGGCAACTGGACTTTCTTCGTTTTTTGTCCTTGAAAATGTTTCGCTTCTCATCCAAGAAAGATGAGAACTGAATAAACTTTTTTCTTCGAAAATGTTTCACTTCTCGTGGGTGTTCCAGTTTGAAGGGCTTTGGCGACAGACAGAAATCCGCGATTGGGCACGGTTTCTGTCTGGGCTCGCTGCTGGAGCACCCCGAGCCGGCTGGTTTCGGGGCTAAGCCACCCCGTAGAGGTGGTGAAGAGGGGGGAGACCACCAGCAGGGTTGAGGAGAGCCGCATCTTTCCTCCTCAGCTGGCCATTACTCCCTTTCCCGAAGGCGGTTGCAGCGGTGGTCAGAAATGGCCACCACAAAGAAGAACTCGACTGGAAAAGAATGTGCAGGAGAAAGATAAGAAGTGAAAGTTTTGGCTGACTGGGTTAAATTGTAAAAGCAACAACCAAGGTACCCTGGAATTTAAACTTACAAAAAATAACATCGCTCCCAAAGAAGAGTCGGAAGCAGCAAAGGAAAGTGAAAAGGGAAAGGTTTGGCTTTTATTTCCCTTCTCTTTCCTTCCCTATACTGACAACTAAGAGACTTAAATGAGAAATAAGGAAAAATCCGCTTTGACATCAATAGGCAATTAAGCTGAAAATAAACAAAATGCCAAAGGGATAATAAAGATTTCTGGACATTAAAAACTTTCTTTTTCATAAGCAGGAAGGGAGAGAAAAAGAATAAGGGCAGGATCTGGAAGAGGGAGGAGACTATCTGGAATTAAAAAACTTCAACAAGACTTCTAAAAGATACATTTTAACTGAAACTTTGCAACTAAATAGTAACCCCAGGAAGAGAAAGTGAAAAAAAAAGAGCAAAAAAGAAACAGCTTACGTGTATTTGGATTTTTTGGTGATCTTTGGATTTTTGGTTATTATATTTGAATGACTAAAATCAATCGGGTGGTTGTTTAAAAATTTATACAATGGCATCACTTCTGGATGAATTGAAAATGGAACTTAAAAAGTACAAAGAAGATGCACAAGAAGGGAAGGGTTCTTTTGGCTTCGTTTTTCAATTCTTAGAAATGGAGATTTGGAACTATGAGAATCAACAAGAAAAGACTGCAAAATAAGAAGACTGGGACAAAGAAGAAGCCATCTTTAATGAACAAGTAATTTTATGTGGGGAAGAAAAAGGAAAGAGGGGAAAGAGAATCGAGAATTTAAGACTTTAAAAAACAACCAAAGAAAAGAAAAATAATTCAAAAAATAAGTATAATACTGGAAAGCAACAGAAAAGGGGAATACAGAAGAGAGAAATAGAGGTAGAGAGACAAGGGGGTAAAAAGGGGAGAGAGAAGAAGAGAGGGAAGAAGGAAAGGAAAAGAAGTTACAAAGGACTGGAGCAACAGGACCTATTTAGGGATAATGGGTGAAAATCTAACTGAAAAAGGGATTCTGTAAAGGTACATAAGATTGTATTGTTATATTAGTAATAGAAATAACTTTAGAAAATTGGAAACAACGTATGATTAAAATGAGGGATAAAATAATTAATGTAATTTAGTGAAATGTTTGTGAATAAAATAAGTGAAATAAAATAAATGAGAAAATTGAATTAGGAAGGAATGGGAACATTTTAATTAGTTAATGTTTTATAAAATATAAGTGAAGGGGGTGGAATTAACTATGGAAGGCTTATAATTGTTCCCATAGAAGTATGATATTTAATTGAAAAGTAATGTTAAAGATGTTAAGACTTTAATGATTATTAATATTAATGATAGAATTGACTTGGAATGGAATGTTGTTTTAATTATATACATTTATAATTTTTTTCTTTTTTTAAGAATACAGTGTGTATTTTAAGAATCTTAAAAGATTCTACCAAGCAGAATCTGAATGGAAGTTATGTATTATATTGAATGTTACAACTTTAGGGAAAAGATATAAAGGCGTCATACTCCAATCAGTAACTACAGGAGAAATTTTGTTTAATGAGAAAAGATAATTAGATAATTGAAACAGGACAGACAAAAAATATAAATACAATGATTTGAATTGAGATGAGATAATTAAAATAAAATTGAGAAAATTAAAAGAGGGGAGAAGCTATGCAGAAAATGTAAAATAGTAATAAGATATGGAATAGAATATAAAAATGAGCATGAACTTGAATTTGTGTCTGTACGAAGAAATGTAACCCGGGATTATGCTGCTTTCAAAAAAGATGTTTTATTTGTATTTTTTTCGTTTACAAAAAAAAGAAAGAAAGAAAATGTTTCGCTTCTCATCCAAGAAGCTTCTTCAGCATTGACAGGATTCCATTCCCTACCATCCAGTCAGAGCTGAAGAAGCTTCTTGGATGAGAAGTGAAACATCTGCAAAGAACAAACAGGAAAGTCCTGTTGGCTCCTAAAAGGGTCAAGGTTGAACTGTGGAGTTCTTGGTAGTTTCTGAGCTTGGTTGTTTGCTTGCAGACATTTTGTTACCCAAGTTACCTAGTCATCAGAGACTACCAAGAACTCTATAGATAAAATACATGAAGTACGTAACATACTAATAAAACCTAGAGTAGCTGAGTATTATAAAATGTCCATCAACAAAGCTACAATATAGCTTATGTCACACACTTAGGGGCCTGGACTTGAGTTGCTTGGAAAAGGTAGTGGTACTTTTTCCTTAATAAAAAAAAAATCCATCCTAACTTGTGAACTACTGATTTGCATGCATGTTTCCATACTTTATATCTTTGTTACATAATGCTAGCCAACTAAAAATAATAATGTGCTTAATTTTATTATTAGATTTTTAATGCAGCTTTTAAAATATATATTTGATCAATTTAAAGTGAAGAGCATAACTATTATTCCTGTCTCCTATTTTCCCCACAATTCTTTGTGGTAGGAAGTTTTGAGGAAGAGAATGACTGACTCATATTCCTGCAGCTGGAGACTCTAAGAACTCACATTACAGGAGACTCTAAGAACTCAGCATTCTCCTGGTTTCTAGATCAGCACCTTCATCACTACACCAAACTGGCATTTTTAGACCTGTACAGAATCATACTCCTAATTCATCCAGCCTGCATTTTGTCAATTATTGCTGATAGCAAGTGATTAGAATTTTGAATGACAATTGAGATTTGATTGAAACATCCAAACCTGGACACTTACTGAGCAAATTTAAGAGTATGATTTTTAGACAGAGTTTTTATTCCCTTTCAGTTCCTGGGGCTTTTAGATCTAAGGCATGTTGTAAACAACAGTAGCTTTTCAGATCTAAGGCATCGTTCCTTCTCCCTTTCTTGCAGTTTGAAGTAGTAGGGATGTTATTGTGGAATTTCTTGCATACAAACTTTGTCCCTTGTTGCTATGATGTTTTGGAAAATGCTGCAGGAAATGACAAATGTAGTTCTCGAGATACGACCGTCAACTGGTTGTAAGTTGTGATGATTGCAAAATGCGTCACTCATGGGTCACTCCTAACCCTTTATGCGGTAGTCATTAAGCAAATGCCATGGTTGTTAAGAGAAACCATGGCTTGTTATAGGCACGGTTTTCTGAAAACTGGAAGTTAGTGCTGGTTTTCAGCAAAATCATTGTAAAAATGTGACTATGGGACGCTGTGAATTTTGTTGCTGGGTGCCTGAAGATCAGTCATGTGACTGGCTGGAGGGGGCTGTTGGAACTTCAGGACCTGGTCATAAATAGCTCCAAGGTAAGTCCATCATAACTTCGAACAGTGGCAAGTCGAGGACTGCTTGTATTGTTAAGGTCTAAGTAATCTGCTTCCCCTCATGATGTTACAGATCTAATGGCAGAGAAGAACTAGAGCTGATATCTTATTCTTG
Organism: Pseudonaja textilis; assembly: GCF_900518735.1. Next base: position 5,544,267 of record NW_020769354.1, read on the forward strand.
TTTTGCAGCTTCTTAAATCTTCCAAACATTTCCTGTTACACTGAAGCAGAAAATTACTAAGTGACATTGTATAATTTCTCAAGAATTTCTGGGGAAAAGAAATCAAAGTAAATGTAAATAAACATTTGACAAGCATCTTTAAACAACCCCCTTTAAAAAAGAAAAATAATAATGAAATCCTTGTTTCCTTGGATAAGGTAGCATCAACATCTCCTGCAGGAAAAATTATAGTTTTTGTATCCTGAATTAGACTAAGACTTCAAGCGAATAATACAATTTGTAGGAAGCCCGTTCATTTCTCAAGGCGGGAGAGGAAATACAGCACTATTAGAGCTAAGTAGTGTGTATTAGCCACCCAGTGACATGTATTTGAGCTGGATACCATATAAACCTACCTAGTAAATAAATACTAATATAGCAATATTCTTTGTCTACCTGGAGATAAGTCCTAAATTGAAATTTCTTATCTAATTCATTAGGAAATTTTATGAAGCCTATGGAGCTGGTTCAGGTATATTTGAACTAGCAAGATCAAATTATAAATCTCCCTGTCAGAGGTAAGTGAATAAACTCTCCCCTAAGGACTTTTTTTCTTTCAAGTTCACAAACTGGAAATTACGATCTTCCCTCTTGGAATTCCAGGTTTGTTGAGAAATACAACGAACTGAAGAAGAAGCAGGGAGACGTGGACGAAGACCTGCTATTTGCAGAAACAGGGAAAGCACTCTTGGCAGAGGGCCTGGTTTTATCAAGAAAAAGCAAAAAGGTACGTATTACATCCAGAAGCCAGTGCCATTTTTTATCACGTTGGAATGCACGGTGTGCAGCTGTCATAAGCGTGGCATAGTGATTAAATCACAGCTATGGTAACCATGTTTTAGTAGAAATCTTTTAAGTCTTTTGAAAATGAACAAGTACAGTGGCTCAGTGATGCCGTAGATGGTCTTTGCTTCAGCGGTTCGAGTCCTAGCACCGCGTTGCAGGGTGAGCTCCCATCACTCACCTCAGCTCCTGCCCACCTAGCAGTCTGAAAGCAGGCTGCATGGGATAGATATGTAGGTACCGCTTTGTTGAGGAGACAAGCCAGTGCTTCATGAGGATGGTCAGAATTCTGCAGGCACTGAACCTTCCCAGTTGCAACGCCTATTTGCCAGGCCTTGGAAGAGGGAGAGGGCCCCAAACGATGCTGCAGGAAAGCAGCTTGTCTTTCTTTGTGGTGCGGAACTAGCCCGCCCCGCGTGGCGCACCTTGGAAAGCGGTGTGAGCATGAACCAAACCAGGACTAGCAGCCTTGGGTAGCCAAATTACTCTGCGTTAGCATTATACCCTCCTGGCTTATTTAACATCCCCATATGCTAAATCAGTGACTGCTAACTTTTTCAAGCACTGAGTGCCCAAAGCGCACATACGCACCCCTCAAAATGCAATATGCCCATGTCCCCCCTGCGCATGAGCCCCACCCCACTCATGCACAGCAGAGATCCGAAGACCAGTTGGCCGGTGAGAGACACACGCTGCACAGCGGAGCTGAGCTGGGACAACGGCTCGCATACCCACAGAGAGGGCTGTGCGTGCCACAGGTTCGCCATCACAGTGCTAAATAAAACAAAAACTTTGAAAACTTCAGGTTAAATCTTAGTTAACTTCAGGTTAACTTCAGGTACAAGGGGTTAAATTTCGGAGAGTTAGCAGAGAAGGCCTCATGCCTGTCTGAAGTGATCCATAACATAAGATGGTATTTTTAGCCGAGCCTCATTAATCTGCATGAGGGTTAATACCTAAGTTGTTATTGGGGTAAGAGATAGATCCAGATTAATTTATCTTCCAGAATAAGCAAATCCTTTTAATTAAAAAAGGGGGGGAGAAATACCGTCATTTTGCAAAGCAAATCACTAGTCTCCTAGCATTGTCTTCAGTATTGAGAATGCCCTGGACCCCATAACACGGACTCCATAAAAAGGAACATCGAGGGAGGAATGAATCAGAAAGGAGGATGGCATGTTGAATTATTCAGTGTGTTATTTCCTCCATTAATAAGTGCCTAGAATTGGCACGCTTGTTCTAGGAGTTATACATCAAATGGATTATTTTGGAGACATGGTATGCACCTCCTATCATCTGCTAATTTTGTCCCATGTTGTCCGACTCTTTGTGACCCCATGGACCCCTCCCTGTCCTCTGCTGTCTCCCAGACTTTGCCCAAATTCATGTTCATTGCATCAGTGACACCGAATTAACCATCTCCTCCTCTACCGTTCCCCCTTCTCCCTTTGCCTTCGATCGTCTTTCCCTGAAAGTGGCAGTTGGAGAGATTTCTTTCTCATCTTGAATTGCTGAGGCAACTTTTTTGTGTGTGTGTGTCCTGGCATTTGCCTCTCCCAACTATATCCTTCCACTCAAATCTAGGTCCAGCAGTTTTGTGGGGGGATGGGAAGAGAGTTGTTACGCTGTTACTGTCAGTCACAGAACAAAGCTAGCCGGGGAAATTGAAGGCTAGGAATTGAAGTCTTAAAAATTGCCAAGGTTGAAAAACGCTGTGTTAGACCAATAGCTATCTGCCTGCTGTTGCTTTCTTTATCAAATAGAAAATCTCCAGTGAATCCCTACATAGGCATGTACCACAAATAAGTCCAATTCCAGAGCAGTGTAAGACTGCAAAGTTGGCTTGCAGAAAGAGGAAGAAGCGAGACTCTAAGGTTGATCTCTGTTGGCCTGTAGACGCAAGAGACAGCTAGGTCAGAGATCTCCAATCTTGGGCACTTTAAGATTTGTGGACTTCAACTCCCAAAGTTCCTCAGCCAGCTTTGCTGTGTCCTTGGGAGCAGTCTGGGTCAGGAATCCAGATCTCAGTTTGCTACCACCATCTATCCTACGCTACTTATATGGATAGAATTGGGCCTTTCCCTGCCAACCAGACTATGATATGCACACTTGCTCTTTGCTCTCAGAAACACCAGCCACAGGCAGTCCTCGACTTACAACAGTTCATTTACTGACTCTTCGAAGTGACAGTAGCATTGAAAAAAGTGACTCGTGACCATTTTTCACACTTAACAACCGTTGCGGTCTGCCCACGGTCACGTGATCAAAATTCAAATGCGTGGCGGTTGACTCACCTTTATGATGCTTGCAGTGTGCCAGGGGTCACATGACCCGCTTTTGCGACCTTCTGACAAGCAAAGCCAATGGGGAAGTCAGATTCACTTAACAGCCGTGTTACTAAGTTAACAACTGCAGTCTTTCCCTTAGCCATTGGGGCAAGAAAAGTTGCAAAATGAGGCAAAACTTACTTAACAAAGGTTTCACTTAGAAACAGAAATTTTGTGCTCAGTTGTGGTCATAAACCGAGGACCACCTGTATTGCCTTTGCCATCTTTGCCATTGCCATCCTATTGATGTTGCTTCTGATTTGACTCCCTTTGCATGTAGAACAGAGGATGATAATTCTTTGGTTTGACAAGTTGCTCTCAAGCTGATCGGGACCCGAAGCTGTTGCTACTTTGACCTGGAAAGGTTCATTTTCTGGTTTCACTTTTGTACACTCTTTTCCTCTGCTTTTTATCCAACAGGTTGCTCCGATGCCTCCATCGACCACGCCTGTATTGGAGCTTCAAGGGATATTTCAACAAGAGGAGGCCAGCACAGAAAATCCAGAGCCAAAAACAGAGCCCAGCGAAAAGCCAAAGGAAGAATCCTCCTAATAACTCTGTGTCTCTATTTCAACCGGTTTTTATTGACTGTGTGACTTTTTGACAGAAAGACTCATCTCAATGGTCTGATTTTTCTCCTTGTTAGGAATGCTGAACGTACAAGAACTGTCTTATGGCACGCTTCGGCAAGTCAGATTCCCCAAAGCGCATGTTTCAGCAAACAGTGGTTCTGATTATTAAAATCGTTCTCTGGAAACGTTCCTGAGGTGGATGTTTTAGCTTTCAGTTAAAGTAGAGATGAATTCCCTGTGGAAGAATCCAGATGCTAAGTTCCATTTATCCTTATCTGGGCCTGACCTGTAGGAAGCTGTGGATGGGATTATACGAAGGATCCGTGTTAGGACGTTAGATGTGATGCTAGGGGATGGAGGTTGGTTGATTTGCGTTTCTCTTTTTCCCTTTAACCCTTCATTATAGAGCATTGGCAGCTGGCGTGAGCAGAGACGATGTTTCTACAGGCAGAATGGTGCCAGACAAAACTAGGGTTTCTTAACCTTGGCATATTTAGGATGTGGGGGCTTCAACTCCTAAATGATTTGCTTTACAATTGTGGCAAAAAAAAAAAGATTGCAAAATCTGGCCATGACTCACTTAACTACCTTGCTTAGCAACATAAATGTATTTATTTATTTATTAAATCCTAGTCTTGATTGTGTCGAAGTTCCAAAGGCTGTTGGTCATCTGGAAGCTGCTTTTAATTTAAATTAAAAATGGGGGACTTCTGTTCTGCCAGCACCATGTTTCTCTCAAATCTTCTCCCTCAGTGTAAAAGACTAACCCTTGAGAATCAGAATAGAGAATAACAGAGTTGGTACAGACTTTTCATGTCTTCCTGAAAAAGCTGGCTGAGGAATTCTGGGAGTCAGAAAGTCCCCACACCTTAAAAGTTGCCAAGGTTGAGAAACACTGGGTTAAGGTGTTGAACTTGGAACAGGTTCTAGTCTGCCCTTAGCCATGGAACCTCTCTCTCTCAATATTTCTCCACTGGACCCAGTTCAAAGTGCTGGTTTTGAGTTACAAAGGCTTACATAAGGCTTACAGACTGGCTTACATCAAACACCACTTTATGAACATTGGATCGCCTATCTGGTGAAACTATATCATGAATGATTAAAAACTGAAAACTGATGTAATCAACCTCATTCTCTTCATGGATTGTCTCTGTAACTACAGACAGTGAGGAAGGCAACCATCAGATTACAAGAACCCAAATGAGCAGTAAGATGAGGAGAGCCGAACTCATTGGTAGCCTCACACTGCAATGAACAAGGACTCATTCAATTTTGCAGCTACTAAGATTGTTGGGCGAGCAGGCACAAAAACAGCCAGGGAAGTGATTGAAGCCTGGGAAACAGGCCCCTTGCCAGTCAACAGGAGTGCTGATTTGCCTCCAGCCTATCAAGTACTTAGAAGGTGAGGATAGGCAGCACAAGCAAATGACAGCTAAGGACTTAAAAACCAGCCATCAACACACACCAATCAACATCTAAAAAGCCACTTACAACGGGCACTATAAATGCCACACGCTGCTAAGAGGAAGTTACCTGAAGATGGGCTCCAGCATGAGTCCAGAAGCTTGGAACCAGACAAAATCTCTGGCAAAATCCCAAGGTAGTTAACTGGTCCAAGATCCAAACTCCCATGTTCTGTTTCTGATTTGGCTTGATCTAGTGCCATTTCTCATGAAGCTCCTCTAATTGGACATGCTGCCTGAGATGAAAGAGGCCAAGGAGCTGGTAATGTCCAGTGAACAGGAAAGATTTGAAAACAGTGGATGGAAACTAATCAAGGAAGGAAGCAACCTGGAATTGAGGAGAAACGAGGACAAGTTAACCAATGGAAATGCTTGCCTCCAGAAGTTGTGGATGTTTCATCACTGGAAGGTTTTTAAGAGACTGGACAGTCACTTGTCTGAAATGGTATATAGGTTCTCCTGCTTGAGTGGGGTGTGTGTGTGTGGACTAAAACAGTGGTCGCCAACCGGTGGACCTTCCTTAGGACTGAAGCTTCTATTATTCAGTGCAGGTAGCCGATGGCAGATAGATAGATCTCTAAGTGACTCTGTGATTCTGTGAGCAACTCAATCTGCCTGCTTTGCCTGATTTGGGGTAAAAGTTGCTTTTTTATATAAAAAATTTGATATTTACATACATGGCGTGTTACGAGTTAATTTTGTGAGTTTGCTTGCAACCAAATTGTATGTGACAGACTCAGGTAGCCAATGGCAGAAACACAGATGATCTCTGAATGAATCTGTGATTCTGTGAGCAACTCAATCTGCCTGCCTGCCTGCCTGCTTTGCTTGATTTTGGGTAAAAGTTGCTCTTTTTTTAATAAAAAATTCAATATTTATATAAATATTTATATTTACATACAAGCCATGCCCAGCCAGTCACATGACCACCAAGCCACACCCACAAATTAGGCCACACCCACAGAACTGGTTGTTAAGAAATTTGAATCCCACCCCTGCCTCTGTGCGTGTGTGTGTGTGTGAAAGAGGGGGGGGGAAGGAGGGAGAGAGAGAGAGGTTAGATCTCTCTCCCACCAACGTCAGCAAGCCACCGTCAGTCAAAATTCCTATTAGTGGTTCCTGGGATTTACAATTATGAGTTTGGTGGTCCCTGAGATCCAAACGGTTGGCGAGCCCTGGACTATAAGACCTCTAAGGTCCCATTCAGCTCTATTCTGATTGTAATTCTGAAACACATAAACAATGTCTTGCCAACTCAAAGGATTAGCAAGGGCCTTCACACCGAGGATTGAGAGAAGTGTGGTGCTAGCAGAAGAAATGCACCCTCTTTTTAATTTAAATTAAAAGCAGCTTCCAAAGTGAGAAACAGCCTTGGGATACAGGTAGTCTCCAACTTACAAGCACAGTTGGGACCAGAATTAAGAAACAAATACATTTCCATTCCTAAACAAGGCAGTTATTAAGCGAGTCATGCCTGCACAGGGGAGCTTTTTTGCTTCAGTTGTTAAGCAAATCGCTGCGGTATTTTAAGTGAATCACACAGTCACTAAGTGAATCCAGCTTCCCACATTGATTTTGCTTGTTAGAAGCTGGCTGGAAGGATTGGAAATGGTGATCGTATGACCTTGGAAAGCTACAACGGTTGTTAAAATACATGCTGGCTTCCAAATGCCTGAATTTTGCTCATGTAACCATGAGGACACTACAACGGATATAAGTGCAAGGACCAGTCAAGTCGTAAGTCAAGGGACTCAAGATCAAGGGAGGTACTAATGCCACTCTATAAAGCCTTATGGAAAGCCTTATTAAAGCCTTAGTAAGGCCACACATAGAGTACTGCATCCAGTTTTGATCACCACACTATAAAAAAGATGTTGAGACTCTAGAAGAAGTACAGAGAAGAGCAACCAGGATGATTAGGGGACCGGAGACTAAAACATACAATGAACGGTTACAGGAACTGGGCCTGGCTAGTCTAGTGAAGAGAAGGACCAGGGGAGACAGGATAGCAATGTTCTAATATTTGAGGGTCTGCCACAGAGAGGAAGGGGAGTCAAGCTATTTTCCAAGACACCCAAGGGCCAGACAAGGAATAATCAATGGAAACTGAACAAGGAGAGATTCAACTTGAAAATAAGGAGAAACATTCTGACATTGAGAACAATCAACCCATGGAACAGAAGTTGCCTTTAGATGTTGTGGAAGCTTTCAAGAAGAGACTGGACTGCCATCTGTCAGAAATGGTATAGGTATAGGTCTGCTTGGGGGGTGGGGGGTTGGACTACAAGGTTCCTTCCAACTCTGTTAATCTGTAACTCACTTGTTTTCAGTCACATTGTTCACTTTGAAAAGTTGCTAAATGAACAGTTGTAAGTCGAGGACTATTGGAAGCTGGTTTGTTTGCTCACCTCACTGCCCAAAACTTACTTACTTAGTGCATAATGGCTAAGTGATCTTCATCTGTATGTCCCCTCGCTGCCTGCTAAGGACAGCAAATGTGGTAAGTCACCTTTTAAAACATGCAGAGTCCCAGGGAATTTTTTTCCCCTTTTGCCTGAAGAATTAAAGGCAGCCCGGAAGGAAACACCCCGTGTTTAATTCATGCTCGTGGTAGGGGCTTTGTCATTCAGTGCGACCTTCCAGGCTGAAGTGTTTTAATTAAAAGGTTGTAAACAAAACCACCCCAAGGCTGACCTATTTACTTATTTATCAAGCGTTTCCCTTCCAGCAGTTAGCAAAAGGTCACCCAGTTTCTCTCCTGGTTTAAAGTTATAATTCGGCATGTGTTTTTTGAACACACTTCCTTTTGAGATCCGATGCAAATAAAATAAAAAATGCAGCCTAACCTTGAGTGGGTTGTGTGGGTGTAAAAACGATCCCTGCCAATCAAGACACTGACTTGCAGGACAAAGAGTCTGCCAAACACACCAGAGACGCACACCAAAAGAGAGTTTCTTATAGAAGGCTGCTTCCACAAAAGCCAAGCTACCGGGTAGTGATTATGGCCAATAATGAGATATTGATTGTTCTGCAAATGTCACTGCTGGAAGGGCAGAAAATCCCAAGTATCGAAAGGATCTGGTTCTGTTTCCTCCACTAGGTGGCACTGTAGGGTTTCCAATGACGACGGCTCCTTTTTTTTTCTTTTCTTTTTTCTTTTCAAGATTTCAAGATTCTTTAGAATTCCAGTTCTAACAAGTCTTTCGATGATACGGCCACCCACTTCAATGACCTTCAGTGAGAAATTTCTGAAGGATAAACCTATCATTGTAGTTCATAATGGTGTGAGAATGGAGAATACAGAGAGCAAATAGCACTTAGACTTATATACTGCTTCACAGTGCTTTCCAGCCCTCTCTTAAGCGGTTTACAAAGTCAGCACATTCATCATCCTCTTTTAACATAATCCCTTGCAGGGTGGAGTCTGGGCAACTGAATGGAGCTGAATGTTTACTGGCCGAATGCCCTTCCTGTTGCCAATGTGGAGTTTTATTCAGCAGATCTATTCTCAGTGTGCCCAGAAATATCTATCTGTCTCTACCTAGGATTGAACTCATAGCCTCCCGATTGTGAGGCAAGAGCTTTTCACAAGTTACCACCTTTGCAGCATCCCATGGTCATGTGATCAAAATTCAGAGGCTTGGCAACTGGTTCATACTTATGACCGTTGCTTTGTCCCAAGGTCATGTGATCTCCTTTTGTGACCTCCTGAGAAGCAAAATCAATGGGGGAAGCCAGATCGCTTAACAACTGGGTTACTAACTTATCAACTGCAGTGATTCACTTAACAACCATGGCAAGGAAAGGTGTACAATGGGGCAAAGCTCATTTTAACAGATGTTTCACTTAACAACAGAAATGTTGGGCTCAATTGTCATAAGTCAAAGACAACCTGTACATTCAGCTCGGGATTAAATGGTAGATTTTGGAGAACATCAAGAACTTAGCTATGACTTTTTCTTCAAGTGGTGTATGCTTCTTACTGTATTTCCCTTACGGTATTTCCCTTACTGTGCAATTGCAAAAGGGCTATGATCACCCCCCTTCTAAGCTCCTTAGAGTCTCACCTATTTTTTCCCAAGAGATGGCTGCCAGCTTGGGCAGATTCTTGTATTATAGGCAGCACATAATAAAGTACTTAGCTTGAACTCTGCATGTGCGACTCTGGTTGTTTGTGCCTGCCATTTTGTGCCTGGGCATGTCCATCATGTCATCCATTTTGTGATCATACCTATCACTCAAAAGAACATCTTGGAGGAAAACATTAGCAAAACCACAACTCAAGTCACCATGAGTAGAGTTTGACTCAAAGGAAGGATTCCTGTTATCCTCACCATGAACAATTCGGCTGTTTCTGGCTCATTTTGTGGGGAAGAGGGGCAGTTAGGCAGAGAGAACAAGAATTGGGTCCTATTTGCCCTGCTAGCTGAGCATTCTGGGAGGTGTAGTCTCTTGCAGCCAGGGAGCATCATGTGGTGATTCTTTTAGGGCAGTGTTTCTCAACTTTGGCAAATTTAAAATCTGGAGATTTCAACTCCCAGAATTCCCAAACAGCATGTGAATTCTGGGAGTTTGAAGTCCGCACATTTCCAAGTTGCCAAGGTTGAGAAATATTGTCCTAAAGACCCTTCAGCCTTCCCAGAACTTCAATTCTGCACAAAATCTAGATGTCTTCGAGGCACAGAGAGTGTGATTGTACGCTCAATTGAAACTCCGCAGTGAAGGCGCCTGCCCTGCTCATGAGTTGGGTGGCAATCACTTTCCCGGATCTCATTGCAATTCCAGTCTGCTGCTTAGTTGGATAATGAGATCCTTCATCGGAAAAACTAAGTAAAAACAACAAGCCCTCCCTCGGGACTTGTAATAGGAAGCAAAGCTAATATAGTATGTAATAAGAAGGACTATCTAATCTTGCACCAAACAAGGAGCTGAAATATCCTCCTCCTGTTGGTGTGTTTCTGGGTGTGCACGAGCGCCCATGTCCGGGTGTCTTAATTCACTTTAAACGGATCCTCTTAAAAAAATGCACATTTTGGTTGCAAAGAAAGTGTTACTCTCCTTTGGGGGCTAACAGAGATATTCTATTCAGAGGGAAAGACTTGCAAACGATCGGGAACAAGATTCCTCTCTGGCTGGAGATAAGTACCCCATTAAGGGGTCAGTTTGATGATCTCTGTGTCCAAAAGGGTTGGTCTCTATCTGGGAGAGCACCTTGTTGGAGAAGAGGAGAGGGCATGGCTCCTTCCCCTCTCTCCTTGGTCTTTTGCCAAGGTTCGCTTGGGCACATCACAAAACAAGCCTGTTAGCAGCCAGTGCCAAGAGGTGACTTCATTTTCACCCCTTTCATTGAGAGTTTCAGGAAAAAAAATATTTTGCATTTCAGATCAGAATGCTTAAATGTTTTTTTTTTTTTCCATCCATTGCTCCCCACGCAATGTTTGCTTGGAGTCATGTATCTCAGATGTTTCCCAAAGAAAAGAGTCAAGAATAAATCCTCCTTGCGATACAGGTAGTCCTCGACTTACAATAGTTCATTTAGTGACCATTCGAAGTTACAATGGCGCTGAAAAAAGTGACTTATGACCGTTCTCACACGTACGACTGCTGCTGCTGCTGCAGAATTCCCATGGACACGTGATCAAAATTCAGACGCTTTGTCAGCACTCCGAGTAACACACCCGTTGAAAGCAGAATGCTGAGGCAGATAGATTCTTCAAAAAACATGTTTATTGGACACATCATATTGGCACAGCTGGGGAAAACCAATTCTGAAAGTTCCCACAGTTTTCACCTGATTAAAAGAGTAAAAATCCCCCTTCCCAGGTGTCACCGGTTACATTACCAGTTACATTGTCCATTGAATATCGCTGGCAGGTTCCTTTTCTCCTTCAACAGCCACCTGTTACAATGACCTTGGTTCCCACAGGAAACCTTTTTGTTTTCACTGCTAGTTGGGCTATCTACTTCCCCCACCTCCCCCCTCTTAGGCTTCATGGCAACTATAAGGCCGCACAAAATGGCTCCAGCCAGGTTCGCTTCAGAGTTGACATGCTTAACAACTGACTCATATTTATGACAGTTGCAGTGGCTAGGGGCCATGTGATCATCTTTTTGGACCTTCTGATCAGCAAATCCATTGAGGAAGCTAGATTCACTTAACAACCATGTTATTAACTGCAGTGATTTGTTAATAATTGTGGCAAGAAAGGTCATAAAATGGGGCAAATTTCACTTAACAAAGGTCTCACTTAGCAAGGTAGGTTTTGTAGTCGTAAGTTGAGGACTACCTGTTCTTGGAAGTAAGCCTTATTCAAACGAAACCTTGTCTTAGGCAACCGTCAAAAAATCAAGCAGAAGATTTTAAAGCCAGTTAATTATGTTAAATTCAAGGATTTACAAATGCAGGCATATACTCTACAATTATAGTGTTCTGGTTAATATCCTGGGAATTTATAACATATGCAACACATTTGTTAAAAATATTTATATTCTCCTTTCAAAATGTTTCCCAGAAGGGGAAAAAGTATGGTAAAAGTAAAATAATACGATAAAGGATACTTAAAATGTAATCCCTGGTGATCAGATCAGCAGGAAATAAGCAATAAAAGTGGACATTAGAGATAACAAATACGATTTAGGATTACTGACTGCAGAATGGCTTCGAAGTGGGCCCCAGATAAGCATGACGGGCTGGAACAGAGTTGGAATTAAACTCCTTTGGAACATTAAAAAATATATATATTTGGAAATGTTCATGAGACATACTATATTTTCCAGCCCTTCATGTTCTGTTTTCAATGAAATGCTTCAGAGAAAAAATATAGACAAAAAGATGGAAGAGAAAGGTAAAAGGAAGAAAAGGATAAAATATAAATAGTAAGATAAAAATAAGAAAATGTAGGGTATAAAATGTTATGGAGATTAGTTTTTTTAATAAATGAAAAATTATTTATGAAATAATGAAATACTATATCCCTATGGGAAAAAATGACTAAAATTCATTATTAAGCTTTAAAGTAAGGAGAACTAGTTAACAGAGTATAACTTACTAAAATTTTAAACTATAATAAATTAGAGTTATATTAGAAATCTAATTTAAAGATTGACATTTGAATTCTACATATAAAACCCCCCAAATTTAGAATGCAGTACAAATATGTGTATTAAATTATAGCTTAGGAATGATTTTCTGGTCACACCAATTTCTGAATTAAAAATGAATACATTAATTTTTAAATATAAGCTGAGTCTTTTTGAGGAAGTATTCTACAGTATAATCCTCAATATAAAGTATACGAATGAGTTCCAAATTTTATTTGTATTGTATTGTATTGTATTGTACAGGTAGCCCTCGACTTACAACAGTTCATTTAGTGACTGTCCGAAATTACAACGATACTGAAAAAGTGACTTATGACCGACCCTTCTTGCTGGAGGATTCTGGGAATTGAAGTCCACAGAGTCTTAACATTGCCAAGTTTGGAGACTCCTGTTTTAGAACATAGAACATAAATAATAGGGTTGGAAGGGACCTTGGAAGTCTTCTAGTCCAAATTTGTTTCAATCCAGGGAGTGTTGTGATTTTCTTTGATGGAGCCTTTTGTCTTAACTCTGAGTTTCCTGGTAAGCCATGAAAAGCAAAGCCAATAAAGCAGGAAGGCGCTGTGATGAGTGTCCGAATTTACCCATTGGTGCCCAATGCTCACAGTATCTTAAGTTCACATTCATAACCTAGGTTAGTAATAGCCCAAATGCATTTGTTAAGGTTTCAGCTGGCTGGGCTTAAACACTGGTCAGTTCTGCTATAATGTGGTGGTTTGAACATGTTTATCCCAAAGGTGCTTTTTTGAGAGGCAACTGGACTTTCGGTCAGAGCTGAAGAAGCTTCTTGGATGAGAAGGAAACGTCTTCAAAGAAAAACCAGAAAGTTGAGCTGCCTCTTGAAAAAGCACTTTTAGGACAACCATGATCTGGATGACTGAGAAACTCCACAGACTTTCAACAAGTTAGCATGGTTAGGAGAATTTATGGTGCATGTTTAATCCTTTTCTGCTTAAGCCGAGCAGCTTTCCACAACGGGTGTAGAGTCTAACAGATAACAGATAATCAGAGTTGGAAGGGACTTTGTAGGTCATCTAGTCCAACTCCCCACCCAAGCAGGAGACCCTACACCATTTCTGACAAATGGCAGTCCAATCTTTTCTTGAAAGTCTCAAGTGATGACGCTCCCACAATTTCCGAGGGCAAAAGCTGTTCCGTTGGTTGATTGTTCTCACTGTCAGAAAGTTTCTCCTTATTTCCAGGTTAAATCTCTCTGTGTTTCTCTGCTCTGGTTTGTGGTTGATGATAATGATAATGCTTTACCTGTTTAGTTGTGTCTAAGTCTTGGTGATTCTATGATCTCTCCACATCTTCTGATCTTGCACTACTTCTTTGAGTTGATCCATGCTCTGGCTAGTGTCAGCTTGAATGGTGTCCAGCCATCATGTTCTTTGATGGCCTGGTTTTCTTTTACTGCTAAATCAATCAATCAATCAATCAATCAATCAATCAGAATAGAGCTGAAAGGGACCTTGGAGGCCTTCTAGTCCAGCCCCTTGCTCGAGTAGGAGACCCCTCTACCATTTCAGATAAGTTGCCGTCCAGTCTCTTCTTAAAAAAACCCAGCGATGAAGCACCTACAACTTCTGAAGGCAAGCTGTTACACTGGTTCATTGTTCTCACTGTCAGGAAGTTTCTGTCAGCCCTGAAGCTGACTTGAGCGAAGCCATCTTGGAGCTTCAGGGTTGCCACACTGAAGCGAGGGATAGGGAGAGGGGTGGATTAGACATAGCTGGGCTTGTGTAGTCAAAATATAATACTTAGTCAAGACTTTCTCCTGGGAACCAAGGGCATTTCTCACACCTGGCTGAGAAGGAGTCATATCAGCAGACCAGCCGACGCTGCAGTGATTAGGCCATGGGACTGATTGTTTGGGGTTGAGGGGAAAGTTTGACTTTTTGTTAGGTGAAAACCAGGGGGATCTTAAGAGTTGGTTCTCATCAGATATTATGTGCCAATATGATATTTCCAATGAAGCTATTCTTTGAGGAATGTACCTGTGAGTTTTTGCTTGCATTGGGTTTATTACTTGGAACCCTGACAAATTTTCTCCTTAATTCCATCTTCTCTCCTTGATTCCATCTGTTGTTTCTTCCAGACTATTCCAGACAAATTGTTTTCCAGACAATCCCCTGTTTGGCATGTCCAAAGTTAAAGTGAAATGCGATTTTACCTTCTAATATGTCTGTTGTTATGCTCTCCAGTACTTGCTTCTGGGTCACCTTTGCTGTCCAAAGAATACACAGGAGCTTCCTCCAGCACCACAGCTGACAGGGGGACACAGCACCACAGGTGGCTCAATGGCTAAGACACTGAGCTTGTAGACTAGAAAGGTCAGCAGTTCGGCGCTTCGAATCCCTAGCACCACATAACGGAGTGAGCTCCCATTACTTGTCCCAGCTTCTGACAACCTCAAAAGCATGTTTAAAATGCAAGTAGAAAAATAGAGACCATGCACCTTCAGTGTTTAGTCATGACCACGGAGACGTCTTCTGACAGCGCTGGCTCTTCGGCTTTGTAACGGAGACGAACACTGTCCCCTAGAGATGGAAATGACTAGCGCGTATGTGTGAGGGGAACTTTTACCTTTTATGTCTACTGTTATGCCCTCCAGTACTTGTTTCTGGGTCCCCTTTGTTAGGAATAACAAGGTTACCTAACGTAGTTTGGGTAAAATAATATATATAAACTAGGATAGTAAGTTTAAGTGTGTGTCACTTTAAACTGCAAAGCATGTAATTTTGGGTGCGGTGTGAAACCACCATAAGAGGGAGCAAAAGAACCTGTTGGATTGCTGACAATTGCTGTTTTGATGGATTGATGGTTTGTTAACGGCATGTTCCCTACTGCTGAGTTGCTGAACGTCGGAGGAAGAAAGAAGGTTTGACTTCTTCATATCTCTACTGCGAGGAGATATATTACTGGACTGATATTTGTAAGTTTACTGACCTCTTTTTCGACACTGGACTTTGCAACTGAATAATCCCCGGACGGACTGAACTAGTGAATGATATATGGACTGTTTGACTATGCTAATACTCTTACTGGAATAAACTATTTAACTAGCACAGTGTATCTGTTTTACTGAGTGTAAGCTACAAAAATGTTTAACTCACATATTTTGCCTGACTGCCTGACTGCCGTGCAGATTCTGCTAGGGTGTATCCCTAACACCCTTTGCTGACCGAGGAATACGCAGGAGCCTTCTCCAGCACCACAGCTCAAATAAGTCGATTTTCTTCCTGTCTTTCTTTTGTAAAGTCCAACTTTCCCAACCGCAAACCTACTGCAGGTGAGGGGTAGTGGTGGCCATCCCGGCATGGCTGGACCTGCCTGATTTCCATCCCCTCACCACCCCCAATGAAACATACTCCAAGCTCATTCTGCTGTATGCTAATGCCATTATCCTCCTGAAATTAAATATCAGGCTCCAACCTATAATGTTTCACAGGGTGGAATTGGGGTTATATCTTCTTGGATAGCGCCACCTTCCATTTCCGTCGTGGCATTTAATTATGATGGGTATGTTAGTGCCCACCGGAGCATAACAAATTGTCATTATGTTATTCTGCTGAGTTTAATTTAATTGGCAAGTTGTCACAAAAGCAATTATCCGTCGTTTATGTTGTTGCCATAACCACATCTTGGAGAGCACCTGTGGTCTGCAAGGGGAGACGGCTTCTCCAAGCCCATCGAGCCTGGTTTTCTTCCATCTCCACCAAAATGGCAGACAAGGGTCTCTTACCTGGAAGTTTCTCCTTTTCGTTTTTGTAGGGTGCTTCTTACTTCTTTTATCCTGGGTCAGGGAAGGTGGGGGCAGAGAACCTTTGGTTTCCAGTCCTTCTTAAAAGCCTCCAGTGATGGAGCCGCCACAACTTCTATAGACAAGTCATTCCACAGAGAGAGAGAGAGAGAGAAAGAGAGGGAGAGAGGGAGGAAGGAAGGAAGATAGAAAAAGGGAAGGAAGGAGACAGAAGGGGAAAAAGAAAAAAGGAAGGAGACAGAGGGAGAGAAGAAGGAAGAAAAAGGAGAGAGGGAGGAAGGGAGGGAGGATAAGGAGACAGAGAGCAGAAGGAAAGGAGGAAGGAAGGAACCAGAAGAAAGAAGTGAGGAAGTGAGGGAGGGAAGGTGTAAGGAAAGAAGGAAGGCCTCTTGCTCTTGATCCAATTACCTAAATACAGAAAATGACTGCTATCATGAAGTCAAACCTCTGTGAAAATATCAAAGGAAAACATAACTGGCGTTAGAAAAATGCTTACAATCGCCAGCCTGAGAGGTGCTTTCATGTGACTGTGGTACAGGAAGGCAATCCACTGTGTTATATTTAAGGAGAACAATTCTGCCCTTCAGAACTTTTAGGGGTACAAGACTCTTGAAGAGGGTTGGAATAAGCCGGCCAAGTATTCCTCCTCCGCCTGAGAACGCAGGAGATGTTCCCCCTTGATTGTAAACGGCTCGGACTGAGATTAAAGCTAATCTTTCCACTCTTCAGACAGTTGCCACGGCCTGATTGCTGCTGATTCCCTATTACTGAGAGGACTCAACTCTCGCTCGATGCAAATAAATCCTTCCACCAAAGCTAGAATGACTGGGGTAGATTTTTCTTTCAGCATCGAGAAAGGTTTCCACAATTGATTAGAAGGGGAAAATAGCCTCAAGTCAAGTTTGCCTTCTCTGGCTGACTTCATGTGCTTTTCTGAACAGGGTGGAAGGGATTACCTGTTGCTGCCTTCTGGGCTGTTTCACCTCTTCCCAATCTAGCCTGTGGGGGGGAAAAAAACCAGGAGACTGTAAGTTCTAGTTCTGCCTTAGGAATGGAGCCAGCTGCGGGATTTGAGCCTGTCATTTTCTGTCATCCCTATGAAGAAGACAAAGGCAAACCACTTCTGAAAGATCTTGTCAAGAAAACTGACAGGAAAGCAACCTTCTTTCCTTCCTTTCCTGTCTCCTCCCTCCCTCTCTCCCTCCCTTCTTTCCTTCCTTCCTTCTTTAATTTTCCTGTCTCTTCCCTCCCTCCCTCTCTTTTCCTGTTTCCTCCCTCCCTGCCTTCTTCCCTTCCTTCCTTCCTTTTCCTGTCTCCTTCTTCGCTTCCTTTCCTTGTCTCCTCCCTCTCTTCTTCCCTTCTTTCCTTTTCCTGTCTCCTCCCTCCCTCTCTTCCTCCTTTCCTTCTTTTTCCTGTCTCTTTCCTTCCTTTTCCTCCCTCCCTTCTTTCCTTCTCCTTTTCTTTTCTTGTCTTTTCCCTCCCTCTCTTCCATCCTTCTTTTCTTCTTTCTTTCCTTCCTTCTCCTGTCTCCTCCCTCCCTCCCGCCTTTCCTTCCTTCCTTTTCCCCTCTTTTCCCTCCCTCCCCCGTTCCTTCCATTTCCTTCCTTCCTTCTCTTTTAACTCTGTGGATTTTCTTCTCACTCAATCATCCAGGTACTTGCTGAGGGCCAAGCCTGACTCAAAGAGTTACATAGGCTTCTTTTAAAGCCCGGTCTTTCACTTGCACAGAATGTCCCAAAGACACTTGTTTTCAAAGTATTCCAGTTTTATTTTTCCCATCTTCCTTGTGTGTCCCAAAGGTGCTTTTATTTTAAAGGCAACTGGACTCACTTGATTTTTCCTTGTTTTGCTTCTCATCCAAGAACCTTCAGTTCTATAAATTCATCTTCTTGAGCCTCCCATCTTTAGCCAAATTCTGACCTAATGCTAGTATGAACTGTGCCTCAGATCCTGACAATTGCAAAACAGGTTGCATGGTATCTGGAAGTGAAATGTCTTGTAAAGGTAGTCCTTGACTTGCAACCATTCATCCAGTGACCATTTAAGGTTCCAAGAGCACTGAAAAAAGTGACTTACAAGTGATTTTCATGCTTCCTCACCTTCCAGAATCTTTTCAGATTGTGGTAGATTATAAATGCGGTGAATACGTGTTTAAACAAATAAATAATAATAAAAAGATTGGCACTGCTTGATCTTTTGCTAAAGCGACAAAAATATTTCTTAAAGTAGGGTTGGTGACCTTTTATCTGCAATTTCTGCAAAGGTTTTGATTTGAATTCTTTCTAAACTTTTTGATCACCCTCTTCATAGCTTCTTACTAAATACAGGTAGTCCTCGACTTACAACAGTTCATTTAGTGACCATTCAAAGTTACAACGGCACTGAAAAAGTGACTTATGACCATGTTTCACACTTACAACCTTTACAGTATCCTAATGATCATGTGAGCGAAATTTGGATGCTTAGCAACTGGTTCATACTTATGACCATTACAGTGTCCTAGGTGGTCAGGTGATCCCCTTTTGCGACCTTTTGACAAGCAAAATCAATGGGGGAAGCCAGATTCACTTAACAACCGTGTTACTAATTTATCAACTGCAGTGATTCTCTTAACAACCAAGGCAAGAAAGGTCATAAAATGGGGTAAAACTCACGTAACAAATGTCTCGCTTAATAAGAGGATTGTTGGGCTCAATTGTAGTCTTAAGTTGGGGACTACCTACCTATCACTAATTTTAAACAATGGGAAACAAAAAGAAGATTAAGAAAACCATCTTATTTTCACATTGTTTTTAATCTTTAAGGTTTTTATTTTACTATATAAAATATAAAATACAAAAAAAAAAGAGAAAAGAAAATAGGAAACTGAGGTCAGGAAAGGGGATGGGGAAAAGGGGGTGTGAAATACAAGGGGGAAGAGAAAAAGAAAGAAAAGGGGGAAATGACTTCCAACTCTTTCCAGCACTGTACAAGATAAGAACACTGCAGCCACAACTTCTTACTTTTACACATTAATACAGTATATAACTAGCCATTTCCATAACATCAAATCTTTCCAAATCAACAAAACCAAGAACAAAGTTTCATTTTTTTTTCTTCACCAGCACAAATTCCAGAAGCGCTATCCAAATAAGAACATATTTTCCTCTTTAAATAAAGCAATCAATTTAACCATTCTTGCTTTATCTTCCTTGCTATGGAAATAACATGTATTTCTGTTTGCACCTAGTCATTTTTGTGAGCTGTCACCATTTTTATTTACAAAATGTATTGTATTCTTTCAAATTCTTTGGCCTAAAAAAATGAAGAGGGGAAAAAAAGGGGCAGGGAAAAAGGTTCCCTCCCTTTCCCCCTCCTTTTTTCCTTCAAAATACCAAACTTTTAAAAAATACAAAAAGGCACTTTTTTAAAAAGTCAAAGCTTTTCAGAGTTCTGCAGCGTTAATTCGGCGCCAGAAAAATAAACACAGATGACTGGTGCTTCATTTAACATCTTTATAAATGTAAATAGATTTTACAAACCAGTTGTAGATTTCTCCAACATGGAGCAAACTTAAAGAGAAACATGTTGCAAGTAACTTCAGTAGTAATTTCAGCAGTTGAGAAACAGACATCAGTTTCACTTTAGTTCAGCAAGCAAGCAAGTTAGTTTGATCTTCAATAGACAGACATAGAGCTTAGCTGCTCTAGGCTACTACTTGTTTCAGTTTCCAGCCTAGGCTACATCTAGTTTCAGTTTCCAAACTGTCCTCATTGGCTGACTTAGTTGTTATGCCTGTTCATTGGCTGACCTTGTTACCAAGCTCTATTCCAGTTCATGAATATACCCTGACAAAAGCTTTCTAATACATCTTGTTCTTCAACTTTACCGCTTTATTTTTTACATTTTTCATGTGCCTTTCTTTTAAGAAATCGTACTTCTTATTTACTAATGATCGTGTAGCAAATAAGAGCGGGTGGAATGGGGGAAGCCTTAGCTTTCCATTTTCTCTCATGACTTCAGTTGTGATTAGTATTGAAACTGAGGAGATAAGATGACTATTTATTTATCAGGCACGCATCGGGCTGATAGGATTCTGAAATGCAGGCAGCAGGCGAGGAGACCAAATCAGGATAATTCATTCTTCTTCCTTAGCTCTCAGCCCTCCTGCTGGACGATCTGCACAGAGCCATCCCTGCAGAGAAGCTTAATTGTCTCACTGTGGCAGCGGGTTCGGGGGGGGCTTATTTTCCATCCTTTTTGTGCAGGGATGAACTTGTAGCTTAAAATGTTTGGGTATTGGTTAGCCAGGGTTGCTGACCGTCAGCCCCCAGACTTAAGACGGTTGTGTTAAGCTCCCTGCTTGGAGCTGCCTATTTGGAAAGTTTAATTGACGGGAAGTAGAGGTTCTGGGAAGTTAGAAGAGCTGGGCTGGTCCTCTGTGTCCAGCATCTCTCTCCTGCAACATCTCAGGTGAGAGAAAAAGGAGCACCCTTTTGGACGATCCACTTGTCAGGGTTCTGACAGATGCCCTAATTAAATCATGAGCCTCAAGCCAAGCTTCAAAAGAAATCCAGTTATTTATTAGGAGCTTCATGCCGGCATTCACGGGCCAGGTGGAGCCAACTCTGACTTCAGTTAATCCACGCTTTGCCTCTAACCCTGTTTCCCCTTCCCTTAATATGTGTCATCAATCACATTCCCCAACGAAACAGTTTTGTCGGTTGTAAAAGTCACTCCCTCTGGCCACTGAGGGTTTCCGTGGAGATGACTTCAGCGTATTGGTTGGAATGTGCCTTGTTTTGACTGAGATGTCAGCTCTTTGATGCAGCTGCAAAGTTCGCTTTCCCATCCTCCTTGCCTGTGGCAACTTGAGAACAGGTCAGGGATGCTTTGCGAGTTGACACCATTGCCATTTTTGAAGGAGTTCAGCCCTCCATCCTTTGCAAAAAATAAACCCAAGAACTCTCTGTCTTGGTCTCTCTCTTGTTACTTGCTTGGGCCTGTGTCCCAGGGAAGAAAAAGAAAGAAAGGATGAGTGAGACACCCAAGATCAGCATTCCCTTGGCTTGGTTAGACAAATAACAGAATAACAGGGTTGGAGGGACCTTGGAGGTCTTCTAGTCCAACTCGCTGCTTAAGCAGGAGACCCTGGACTATTCTGGACCAATGGCTGTACAGTCTCTTCTTGAAAACCTCCAGTGGTGGAGCGAGCACTCACACCTTCTAAAAGCAAGCCTTTCTACAGACTAATTGTTCTCATGCCAGGACGTTTCTTGTTAGTTCTGTGCAGAGGTGGGCTTCACATAACTTTACAACCAGTTCGCCTAGCAGCAGAACTAAAAATGTAAGTTTGCACGTGGCTTCAAGCACATAGCGATTTCGTGCGTGCGGCTTTCAGCACACCTATTCTATTCTAACAGAAGGCTTAGATAAAAGGCAAAAAGAACTACGCCGCCTACGGTTTGGTATATAAAATGATCTTCTACAATGTTCTACCTGTCAATGACTACTTCAGCTTCAACCACAACAATGCAAGAGCACACCAACAGATACAAACTTAAGGTAAACCGCTCCAAATTGATTGCAGAAAATACAACTTCAGCAACAGAGTGGCCAATGCTTGGAATGCACTACTTGACTCTGTGGTTTCTCCCCAAACCCCCAAAACTTTAACCTTAGACTGTCTACTGTTGACCTCACCCCTTTCCTAAGAGGTCTGTAGGGGGCGTGCATAAGCGCACCAATGTGCCTACCATCCCTGTCCTAATTTCCCCTGTTATTGGTACCCATTTCATGTACTCTTAATCATGTTTCAAACTATAGCTTTCAACTAATACATACTTGACAAATAAAATAAATAAATAAAAAATAAATAAGAGTCTGTAGTCTGCAGAAGGCAAATTGAGTCGGGTTTTCCAAAGGCTGATGTAATGCATAATATTAAATCTTGAAACCAGCAAGATGGTATTTTAAGCATCTGCTCAAAGACTATAATAAAGAGATTTATATTATAGTGAGTTACTGTATTTTGAGCATTCTGTTAAGTACACACGTTGTGCTACTTACAGATGAAATGATCAAATCCTCATTCAGGCTTCAGAATATCATTATTGTGTTTCCCTTTAGCTAGATGGGTACACATATCACAAATGTACTAAACAGTTGTGTTGTGGTATGGAACACAGAGGCACTGGAAAAGGGCTGGCGGGAACTACAGAAGCATGGAATCGTAACACAGAATTCAGAATAAAGTTGGCTTTGGTGATAGAGCTACTCCCCTTCCCTTTCTTCAACCTCTCAGCTGATACAGCAACAAACTATGGCTGGAGTGGGATTCAAATTTTTTAACAACCGGTTCTGTGGGTGTGGCTTAGTTGGTGGGCATTGCCAACTCAATATCACTCATATTGAGGCATGCATCTCCTCGCTTGGCCTCACATGACTGTGGGGATGCTGCAACAGTCATAAGTGTGAAAAATGGTCATAAATCACTTTTTTCAGTGCCATTGTAACTTTGAATGGTCACTCCACACAAGCAAAGTACCAGCAAAGGAGGGGAAAAATACTCCAGAGAAGTTCCTGAGACTTCCAGGAAGGGTTAACAGAAAATGTAATAAGGTTTAACAGAGAGGCAGTTTCTGTAAGCAACGCCAGAATGTTTCCTTCCTGCTTTCCTTACAGGATTAGGCCAGTAGTTTCTTCTAACAACCAGTTCTCCGAACTGCTTAGAATGTTAACAACCGGTTAAGTTTGAAGGCCCCTGCTTTAGGGAATAAGGGAAGTGACCTGGATGGAGATATGCAAAAGCCTCTTGCCTAGGCAGAAGAGGTGGAAGCATTTTTAAAGTCCAGAACATCCAGATAACATTCAGAAGTGGCTCAAGCAGACAGATGGGTCTATGACCATTTGTTGCGACCAACACCCTGCAGGACATCTCACTAATATTAAAGAAATAGTGGGATAGAATCATTAAAATAAAGGATGCTAAAGCAGGGACGGAATGAAACGTGAAAAATGTTTTTTAAAACATTTCTTTCAAATAATTAAATTGAATTGTTAAATTCTTCTGCAGTAAGTTTGTCCCACAGTGAGTTGTCTGTGGCAAGTTGGCCATGGTGAATTGTCTGCAGAGAGTTGGCCATGGCGAGTTGTCCTATTCCACAAGTAGACACCATGCTAATTCAGTGAACTGTAAAGAGGAGGAAAAGGTACAGCACTAGGAAATTTACAAATGTTGAGATTTGCAAGATTCTGTCCTTAAAGTCAGTCCTGACATAAGTGGCTTTAGCCTTTCTGTGGAGTTGATATTATCTCTCCAAAGCACCTGAAGGCAGGATAAGAAGCAATGGATGGAAACCAGTCAAGGAGAGATCCAGTCTAGAATTAAGGAGAAATTTCCTGACAGTTAGAACAATTGATCAGTGGAATGGCTTGTGTCTGGATGTTAGGGGCCTCCATCACTGGAGGTTTTTAAGAAGAGATTGGACAACCATTTGTATGAAATAGTATAGGGTTTCCTGCTTGAGCAGGGGGTTGGACTAGAAGACCTCCAGGGTCCCTTCCAACTCTGTTCTTCTTTTTTAATCTATCTAATGGGACTGATAATATCAGAGAAACTAGAAATAGTTTTTCTTAGCCATTTCAATTCTTCTCATCCTCCTGTTGCTCCCAGTTTCCAAACAGTGGATACAGTAGTCTTGTAAGTATTGATAACTAGCTCGATACCCATGCTTTGCTACAAAACCCTGTTGTCGGGCTTAGTTTTGGGAGAGGAAAATAAGGGGAAAAAATTCTGCCTCTGCCTACCAGCATCCATTGGTATTCATCTGGCTAGCATCCTGTCAGTGTGTGAGAGACAGTTGAAGGCTGTTTGGAAAGTGAAAGAGTATTTCTGTGTGAGCAAGGAGACAGCAAGGAGCCTGGGCGTGACTTAGCTCAACTGTTCTGTACTAAAGCTGCTTGGTGCTGTGAAACTAAAACTGAAACTGAAACTCCTCTCCTCTGCTTGTGTTTTGTATTTGGAAGAGATTTCTTTTCAGGTGGGGAGGGGGAGTAGAACTCCTTAGCATCAGAGCGTGTTAATAAAAACAATATAGGAAATACTAATAGTCATTTGGAAAAATCCTTTCTTAGTGAGCACCTAGAAGCCAAGAGGAACATACGTGCCAAATTTCAGGTTTGTAGGCTTTAGGGGTCTGGAGACTCTGTGGTGATGCGTGAGCGTATTTCGCTTTTATATATATAGATTTTGGGTGGGGTGAAATTTTGCTGATATAATCCAAGGCATTTCTGTAAGTTGCAGAAAAATAAAAATTCTATATAAAATTTTCCCAGTGTATGTCTGTGAGAGACACAAATGGGCAACAGTTTTGAAGGTTGTCAATTGCTCCATTCTAAGCACAAAGAGAGAGTAAACACACACAGCCGACAGATATGTGTTACAAAAGGTCTTTCCTGACAGACCACAACTGGGACTATCAATTCTGTCCTTAACCAATGTGGTTGTAAAGTGAAAAGTCACACGAGCACACCCAATGAGCGACGACAGTTCATTAAGCAAATCACCATGGATTGTTAAGCATAACATCATGTGATTGCAACTTGCGATTTCCTGCTGGCTTCCTCAGTGACTTTGCTCATCCGACGCCAACTATGAAGGTTATAAATAGCAATTTTGCAGGAACTGAGGGGTTATGCAATGGTTACAGCCTTGAGGATCGCTTGGAGGTCTCCTTTTTCAATCTCGTCATAACTTTGAGCAGTCACTGAAGTAAGCAAGGTGACTTTAAGCTACCTTGGCTGGAGGTTGAGAATGCGATGAAGACAGCATCATAATAATGTGTAGAATGAAGGAAGGAAGGAAGGAAGGAAGGAAGGAAGGAAGGAAGGAAGGAA
>NW_020769354.1:5569201-5588429 GCF_900518735.1 Pseudonaja textilis
GAAGGAAGGAAGGAAGGAAGGAAGGAAGGAAGGAAGGAAGGAAGGAAGGAATGACCGTTAATTAGTCCTGGAGCTGTGAGGATGAGCAACAAATAATGAATTTGAGTCCCCTTTCCTGCACAAGAGCTGCAGTGGCTCAGTGGTTAGAGTGCAGTATGGCAGGCTACTTCTGCCCGACTGCTGGCTGCCTTCAATTTAACAGTTCGAATCGCACCAGGCTCAAGGTTGACTCAGCCTTCCATCCTTCTGAGGTCAGTAAAATGAGGAAAATCCCCCAGATTGTTGGGGGAAATAGGCTGACTCTGTAAACTGCTTAAAGAGGGCTGCAAAAGCACTGTAAAATGGTATATAAATCTAAGGGCTATCGCTATTTGTGCTGCCACCTAATGAACGTGGATATAAAATGCATTTTTTGGTTTGTTATTTTTCTTTTGCCCTCTTCTGCATTCAGGGAAGAAAAAAAATATCTGCAATTAACAGCTGTTGTAAATATTGAAGGCTCTCTCTCTCTCTGTGAATGAGTGTAGCTCTTGTGTATGTGAAGGCAGAGGGCAGGGTTGAGATGTGATGGAGAGTTAGGATCAGGGCGGGATGGAGAGAGGCAGATTGATTTTAGAAAAGAGCTTTTGCCATATGGTGTAATCTGTTTTGACAGGTTAATTCTATTGTTGCTGAGAAAGAAAAAAAAGACGATTATGGGAAGACACAATAGCTCTTGATGTCACCCAAATCTATATTCCCATCTAATGTCATGATAAATAACAATAATTATAATTAATAAGAATGTGCACAATAGATCTCGGTGCAGGATGAGAGCACGCTGGGTATTTTTTTCAGTCAAGATTAAATACCATTATTTTCATGTAAGATTTGTACGTTGTTTAGGGGTGCAGGGAGTCCTCGACTTACGACCACAATTGAGCCCCTAATTTCCGTTGCTAAGCTGCTAAGTGAATTTGATCCCATTTTACGACTCTGCTTGCCATCGTTGTTAAGTGACTCACTCCAATTGTTAAATTAGTAACATAGTTGTTAAGTTAATTACCACCATTGATCACATGACCCTGGGACATTGCAAGCGTCATAAATAAGATGTCAGGATTCCAGCAATCGCTCTAATTCAGTCATGATTCTCGAGCCAAACTTCAAAAAACTTCAAAGGATTTAATTGAGGCGACATACTGGCACTGCCCTGTATGAAGCCAACTCTGGCATACGTAATTTACAGTCCCCTGTGACCCTGTTTTCCCACTGGGTGTGTCATAAATCAGATTCTCCAATTGAGCACGTTCACAGGCTGGGTGTCATCATTCATGTTCTCCAATTAAATATATTCGTGGGCCAAAACTCTGGTATTTTAGTTACAGTCTTTGAAAGATGAAGAGTTGGAATGTACTTTCGGTTTCAAACGGCTGCACTGCTCTTCCAGTTTTCCTTCCTTTTTTATGGCAACTAGTAAAACAGACATAGGAATGTTTTATGAGTTAACATATGAACCAATTGCCAAGCATCTGAATTTTGACCATGTGAATTTGGGGATGCTTCAATAATCCTAAATCTGAAAAACAGTCATAACTCACTTTTTTCAGTAGTGTTGTAACTCCCAATAGTCACTAAATGAACAGTCGTAAGTCAAGGACTACCAGCTCACTATACTGCCAAAGGATTTGTCTTCCTCTTTAAATTATGCATAATGTGCAAAAGGAGTTAAGCTACATTTTACCCCTTAGGCCTTTTGAGTTCAGGAACAGCCAGATCAATTTTCAGGAGGTTCCCTTCACTCCCTAAAATGGTTGGAATAGTTGGCCTTTAAAAAGACAATACAGGTTGTCCTCGACTTACAATCGTTTGTTTAACTTACAATCATTCGTTCCGTGACCGTTTGAAGTTATAAAGGAACTGAAAAAAAACTCACATGATTTTTTTGCACACTTGCAATGATTGCAGTATCCCCACCGTCACGTGATCAAAATTCGGACGCTTGGCAGCTGGTTCTTATTTATGACGGTCGCAGTGTCCCTGGGTCACGTGATCAACTTTTGTGACAAGCACCTTTTGACAAGCAGAGTCAATGGGGAAGCCAGATTTGCTCAACAACTGTGTTATTAATTTAACAATTGCAGTGCTTCACTTAACAACGGTGGCATGAAAGGGGCAGAAGAACTCACTGAACAACTGCCTTGCTTGGCAAGAGAAGGTTTGGGCTCACTTGTGGTCATAAGTGAGGACTACCTGTATGAGGAGCTCCAGGTTGAACTGTGAGCTCCTTGGTGCTCTCAGACCTGCGTTCAGAAGGTGGTAATTCAGCAGGTTCTGACCAGTTCTGGAGAACCAGTAGCAGAAATTCAGAGTATTTCGGAGAACCAGCAAATACCACCTTTGACTGGCCCTGCCCCCATCTCTTCACTGCCTCCCATTGAGTCCCAGCTGA
The DNA here is from genome assembly GCF_900518735.1 of Pseudonaja textilis. The sequence goes on from NW_020769354.1 coordinate 5,571,633, forward strand.
TCAGCTGGATCTTCTTTTGTTGCCCTGCACAGGAGAACGGAGCTGGAAAGCAGGTTAGTCGGGTGGGGAGGGAATGGGGATTTTACAGTAACCTTCCTCTGCCATGCCCACCAAGCTATGCCATGCCCAAGCCACACCCACAGAACTGGTAGTAAAAACGTTTGAATCCCCGCATTGCCTGGGTTGTTTTCTTGCAGATGTTTCATTATCCAGCTAGGTAGCAACATCAGTTCCAGCTGATGTGCTAGTGCTGATGAACCTAGTTGGATAACGAAACATCTGCAAGAAAACAAACAAGTTTACAGAGTACCAAGGACCCCACGTATTTGGTCTTGATAATGTGGAGAATGGCCTTTGGGGTCATCTATAGCTGACAAGTCAACAATTAGAATTTAGCTATTGAAGCAAGTGAAATATTTGTGCCTGAGATTTTGTGAATGAAGTTGATCCCCTGCACCAAAAGTCAGGTATCTAACCCTACAATTCCTAAATAGCAGCAGTCTGTGTTCCTTTCTTTATCCATGGTTCCATTGGTGACTTTCATCTTGATTTATTTAGGATTGTGTGTGTCTCTCAACCTTGACAAGTTTACGAAGTGTGGACTTCAATTCCCAGAATTCCCCAGCCGGGGAATAGCTAAGCTGACTGGGGAATTCTGGAAATTAAAGTCCACGCACACATCTTATATAGAATAACTGAGTTGGAAGGGCCCTTGGAGGTCTTATAGTCCAACCCACTGCTCAGGCAGGAAACCCTATGGCGTTTCAAACAAATGGTTGTCCAATCTCTTGTTAAAACCTCCCAGTGTTGGGGCATTCACAACTTTTGGAGGTAAGTTGTTCCACTGATTAATTGTTTATACTCTCAGGAAATTTGTCCTTAATTCTAGGTTCTTCTATTGCTTCTTGTCTTGCTTTCGGGTGCTTTGGAGAATAGTTTGACTCCCTCTTCTTTGTGGCAATTGGAAGACTGGTATCATGTCACCCCTGATACTTCTTTTCATCAAAATACACATATCCAATTTCTGCAACTGTTCTTCATATGTTTCAGCTTCCAGTCGCCTAATCATCTTTGTTGCTCTTCTCTGCACTCTTTCTAGAGTCTCAACATCTTTTTTTACATCTTGGCGATCTTAATGTTATCAAGGTTAAGAAACACTGATGTTAAGATGCTAAGGAGCCTGGACATTTCATCATCTTATACTTTTTGTGATGGGAAATGTCAGGATGAAAATAAATGAGATTGGAGGCTTTGAATCTATAATCAGTCGCAAAATAGTCTAATCAGTCGCAAAATAGTCAAATCAGCACATATCAAAGAGAGAGAGAAAGATGCAGAGTGGTTTATAGTATTGGGTGGACCTTCATTTGATATTTAAAACATAGATTTGAGGAACAGATCTGAAGCTAAACCATTACTTCTATGCTTCTCTTTTTATCCCCAAAACCTTTTAAATCTGACCATGAACTTTTATGTCTTCATCTGTGCCTGCGTTTAATTTGCGGTGTTGCGTTTTTTTGTTCTAGCAACTGACCTCCTGCTTTATAAGCTGAGTTTGGAGGGGGAGCGGTTAAGAGGCCGGGATTTATTTATTAGAGGGCTTTAATTATAAAATGGGTGTGATTTAATTATAAAATGGGTTTGTTGTAAATCACTATGGTTGATTGTATTCCCGCTAGTCCTTTTGGCTTGTTTTATGTGAGTCATACGGTTTAGACAATGTGAGTCATACAGTTTATAAATATCAATTAAGATATATGTATAGACAGATATATATATAATAATAGATGTATGACATTCAGCTTTGTTCGCGTATTTTCCCACGTCATTGTAGTTGTGCTTTTAAAGTTGTAGCAATGTTTCGGCAGAATCTCATCTGCCATCATCAGGCTTCTGTATAATAATATATATACAGACAAAAGGTATTAGAAACACCAATTAAGCAGAACACAGCAAATTCCAAGACCAATAAACACAGACCAAGACTCCCAACCAATCAGGATGAAGAAAAAACCATTCTCTCATACTCTGGTTTCTCTTCAGATCGTATAAATCTTTTGCCTTTTACTAAAGAAAAAACCATTCTAACACAGCAGTAGGCTAGTACCAAATTTAAAACAGAAATGGCTGTGAAAGCCTGACTCAGAGACGAACACAATACAGAAGCCTGATGATGGCAGATGAGATTCTGCCGAAACGTCGCTACAACTTTAAAAGCACAACTATAATGACGTGGGAAAATGCCCCTTTTCCCGTGTAAGATTGAGAGTATCTTGGCAGCGTTTCAACCAGGTCTCACTCATCATCTTCAGGCTGGTGCTTTCGGTGAGTGAGACCTTGTCGAAACATCGCCAAGATACTCTCAATCTTACACGGGAAAAGATCTGAACACGCCAAGACCTGCATACCTGTACCTGTGAAAATCTACGAATATCTATCTATCATCTATCTATCTATCTATCTATCTATCTATCTATCTATCTATCATCTATCTATCTATCTATCATCTCTCTCTCTCTCCCTGGTCGCTGCCAGCTGTTCCTTTCCATCACAGCCTTCATTTGCAGATTTTAAAGCAGTGGGTTTTTTTTTTGGCTCCAATCATAACACCAACTGTCCTCCTTAAAGCTGTAAATTAGGGATTCCCCAACCCATGGACCAGGGGCCCCTACCAGATCTTGAGCTGTTTGGAACCGGGCTGCAGAAATGGTGGGCGAGCACACATGCCTACTATTTTAACAATTCAACTCTTTCGTCCAGACTTCAACCATCCGTCCAGCAGAGGGAACTCAACCCATATTTTTAAGAGGATGGAATCTCTACAGAGAAAAAGTAATATGGTTGGTGTTTGTGGAACGCTGGATAATATGAAAAATGGAAATAACAAGACAACTTTATTCTGCCACAGCCTTCTTTTTAATATTATTGTTATTAATATTTTCTTGCTCCCCAGCCAGCTGCTGTGGATCGTGATGATATTAGGAATGACAGCTCAGATTTCTTTTCTACTGGCTTGACAAAGACTTATTTCACATTTCTGTAATCCGATGACAGGAAAGGTGTCTTTATATTTCTGACCTCTGCTTGGAAACTCAAGGAGAAAAACAGAAGCAGAAGTTAAATCTAAAACGACTGAGTGTCACGGAGGGGTTTAGGAGGGAGAATGTCATATCTTAGGAGACCACAATGCCCTAAAAGATGTAGAAGACCATTACACCCCTCAATGGTTTCCTGAGGCCTAGCTTAGGATAACAGAATAACAACAACAACAAAAACAAAAACACAGTTGGAAGGGACCTTGGAGGTCTTCTAGTCCAGGGGTCACCAACCTTTTGGACCGCTGGAACAGCCAAACTCATAATTTTAAATCCCACAGACCAGAGATACTGGGAAAATCCCCCCAAAAATCTGCAGGAAAATTCCTCACCCCATTTTTCTACCAATTGATCATTCTTTATTTGGGAGGATACCGTCTCCAGCTCCGTTCTCAGGGAGAGAGAGAGAGACTTTTGGCTTCATGCAAGGAAAGCAGCAGAAGTCTTTCTTTCTCTCCCCCAAATTCCGCCAGGAAGGAGTCTTTGTGAGACTTGTCACATTAGCGCAGCCTCTTGGAGCAGGATGCCTGGCAGGGTCCCAAAGACTCATTTCTGGCAGAGTTTGGAGGAGAGAAAGAAAGATTTTTGCTGCTTTCCTTGTGTGCAGCCAAAAGCAGAAGAAAGAAATGGAAAGAAGCAACCCGGTGGCCAGGCAAGATGCGTCGGACAACTGGGACAAATTCCCCCCCTCTGCCCTTTCCCCCATCCCCTTACTACTATGTGTTGTTCACAATGCAAGTGATGCAAGCTTTGTGTTCCCACGCAGCCTGGATTAATTGCTTTGGGGGTGACATTTCTCTGTGGACCATCAAAATTTTCTCGTGGACCATCAGTGGTTCCCGGCCCAGTAGTTGGCAACCACTGTTCTAGTCGACCCCCCTGCTAAAGGAGGAAGGCCTATACCGTTTAAGATGAATGGTTGTCCAGGTCTCGTTTTGAAAGCCTTCAGTGATGCAGCACCCACAACCTCTGAAGGCAAGCTGTTCCACTGATGAATTGTTCTCACTTTCAAGAAATTTCTCCTTGGTTCTAGATGGGTTTTCTCCTTGATTAGTTTCCATGCATTGCTTCTTGATCTGAGATTGAGAAGAAGTTTGACCTGTCTCTTGTGACTAGATGATACTGGGATCAGAGCTCAGCCAACCTTCCTGGCTTTTGTAGGAATGTAGAGTCTGAAAATGGGCAAAGTTAGTCTCTTCAAGCGTCTTTGGTGAAGATGTGGAGGGCAGTATATACCAAAGTTATGAATAACAGAATAACAGAGTTTGAAGGGACCTTGGAGGTCTTCTAGTCTAGCCCCCCGTTCAAGCTTCCTGCTTTCCTACCCTATAACATTTCAGACAAATGATTGTCCAATCTCTTTTTTAAAAACTTCCAGAATTGCAGCATTCACAACTTCGGGAGCCAAGTTGTTTCACTGATTAATTGTTCTCACTGTCAGAAAATTTCTCTTTAGTTCTTGGTTGATATTCTCTTTGATCAGTTTCCATTCATTGTTTCTTGTCCTGCTTTCAGATGCTTTGGGGAATAGCTTGATTCCCTCTTCTTCGTGGCATCCCCTCACATATTGGAACTCTGCGATCATGTCTCCCCTAGTTCTTCTTTTCATTAAACTAGCCATACCCAGCCTGAGGTGAGCCACCACCTGTTTCCAGTGGCACTGCAATGTTTGTCATCTTAAGACTGAGACCGCTGCATGAAAAGTTCTGTGGTCAATCTATCCATTTCTGCACAATCGAGTATCTTCCTGACTATCTCTTCCTCTCACGGTATATCTTCATTTTTCCAGTATTGTGCAAATATAACCCTTCCTGCTGTTAAGACATGTAATATTAAATTCGTACTTTTCTTACCATTTTTTTTCCTGATGCTATACCTTGACATTTTGAATATTAAACAGAAAGAAGATGTACAGTATTATCAAACATGGAATTTATTTTTACCTATGGTTGGAAAAAAAGGAGGGTGGAGATTAAGAATGTAAATTTGTATTGTTAAGCAAATGAAATGCCCAGACAACACAATGTTTATTAAGCACTAAGAAATGTATTTAATAGAAAATAAATAAAATCATCAGATTAAAAAAAAAGTCTTGGGGTCAAATGATTCCTTCTTAAAAAAAGAAAACATGTTCTTGTTCTAGAAATCCTACACCAGGCTTTTTCCTATTTCCTCTAAAATACCAATTTATCCACCAAACGTTATGTACTCATGGGATCCAGAAACATAAGTCATGTAACTGCACACTTTTCTTGGAGAAAAGAGGAGCAAGAGGATCCACACAATTCAAAAATTTGAAAGAACAGGGGACGAGGAAGGACGAGGAAAGGAGGAGGAAAGTCCCTATCCAAGAACATCACATGATGTCAGTAGTGGGCTGATGATGATTCAGACCGGCTCGCCCGTACCGGTAGTTCAGACCACCAGCTGGGCCCGCCCCGGTGCTTCCCATTTTATTTTATTTTATTTTATTTTATTTTATTTTATTTTATTTTATTTATTTATTTATTTTGTCAAGTAATTATAAGATAATAGGTATAAGCATAGTTATGGATACATGAAATGGATACATATAAGAAAAATAAAAAGAAACAATAGGACAGGGACGGTAGGCACGTTGGTGCGTTTATGCACGCCCCCTACAGACCTCTTAGGAAAGGGGTGAGATCAACAGTAGACAGTCTAAGGTTAAAGTTTTAGGGGTTTGGGGAAGAAACCACAGAGTCAGGTAGAGTATTCCAGACATTGACCACTCTGTTGCTGAAGTTGTATTTCCTGCAATCAAGTTTGGTGCAATTAACCTTGAGTTTGTATCTATTGTTTGCTCTTGTATTGTTATGGTTGAAGCTGAAGTATTCATTGACAGGTAGGACATTGTAATGTATGATTTTATATACTGTACTTAGATCAGACCGAAGGCGGCGTAATTCTAGGTTTTCTAGGTCTAGAACTTCAAGTCTGGTGGTATAAGGTATTCTGCAATGAGTAGAGGAGTGGAGAACTCTTCTTGTGAAATATTTCTGGACTTTCTCAACTGTGTTAATATCAGATATGTAATGCGGGTTCCAGACTGATGAGCTGTATTCGAGTATTGGTCTAGCAAATGTTCTATCCTATCCTATATATATCTGCCTTGCTCACCCCACCCATGCAGCCCAGCTGGTTTTCACACCTCACTCACTTTATTCAAGCATGAAGTGGGTGTGTATGTGTGCACGCTCACATTTTTGGTTCTGCACTAGGCGAATTAGTTGTTACAGCTCTGTTCTCAGGGGTATGTGCAGCCCACCTCTGCATGATGCCCAAGGACTTTCTAAAGCCTGAAGATCTCCTGGTCTTCAGCTAAGGGGAACCAAGCATTTCAACCTCAGTTTGTGATAAGTGTAAAAGTAATTGTTGAGGGAACAAAGGAATATATTTTGACAAAGAGGCATGCTCCTCCATTTGTGTCTGGTAAAAAATACAACCAGTTTGGTGTATCAGTTAAGGCATGAGGCCAGAAACCGGGAGACCATGAGTTCTAGTCCTGCCTTAAACACAAATCCAGCTAGATGACCTTGAGCCAGTCACTTTTTCTCAGTCCTAGGAAGGAGACAATGGCAAACATCTCAATCTCCTAGAATTGGATATGATCAAATGGAATGAAAGAGAAAGCTATATGTGCCTTCTCTTATCCAACCGAGATGATTCAATGAAGGAGTTTCTGTTCTGAAAGGGGTGTTGGGCAATTCTTATTGTAGCTGAGGGCTAACCCTGTCTTTCTTCAGACCTTGCAGCAGGGAATTTGCTTATGAATAGAGCTAGCTATCTCTTTATCTCTTAAGTGCTGACATCTGCTGTGGGCTATTAAGGAAGATGGGGGCTGTTTTCCAAGAGGACGTTTCTCCATTTCTCATCCAGGGAAATATAATATTCTGTCTTCTTAATATTTCTCAAAATAGTTCGTACTTCTAGGGGTGTGTGTGCTAACTTTCTACACTAAGTAACGTTATCAGTGCTAGTAAGGAGTACTGTTTGCTGTCAGTTTATATTCTGCTGACTTGCCTGTCTGTGTGGGGGCGGTCTTAGGAGATTCTTTGGTTGGGCTGTTTGCTGATGGTTCTTTGGCAGTTTCTTGATTGGGGTATTGCTTACTTGACTGCCGGTCTGAAGCTGACCTTGGAGTTAATCTATGCTGGTCTGATTGCTGATTACTGGTGAAGAGGTGCTGGAGATCCTTTTTGTTTTCTTTTGGGCTGGTTGATGGTCTCTTTTGCATAATCTGTAGAAGTTGTTAATGTCTATGCACCTGTTGATGGCTGATTGGTCGCAGTGCCAGGCTTCTAGACATTCCCTGGCATTTTTGGACTTGGCCCAGTCTAGGATGGTCACATTTTCCCAGTTGAAACTATGATTATATATATTATACACACACACACACACACACACACACACACACACACAAATTATTTATTGGTCAAGTGTGATTGGACACACAAGGAATTTGTCTTGGTGCAGATGCTCTCAGTGTACATAAAAGAATATATATATACACACACACAAACTGCTTGCGCTGGCACGAAGCCGAAAGCACCAGCCTGAGGATGGCTAGTGGGACATTGCCGAAACATTGCCAAGATACTCTTAATCTTACACGGGAAAACATACCAAGACCTACATACCTGTACCCATGAAAATCTACGAAAACATATATATGTATATATACTATACACAGGAATAGATATTATATAAGTGATCTGGAGGGCCTTAGTTTACCTTTGCATGACATTCCTGAAATTATGTTCAAGGGCAAAGTCTGGATTTTCCAGAAGAGATTGCATTAGTCATTTCTGAGACAGTTATTTAATGCAAAATGAGAAATAACTTTGGGGGGTTATAGATGCTATCTTAGCATTGCCAAAGAGGAAAAGCAGTTGGGGCAGAACTGAATTTTCCTTAGGTGTTAAATTGACTACAGGTAATCCTTGACTTACGGCCAAAATTGAGCCCCAAATTTCTGTTGCTAAGTGAGACAGTTGTTAAGTGAGTATCGCCACATTTTACGACTTTTCTTGCCACCGTTTTTAAGGGGATCACTGCAGTTCAGTTAGTAACACGGCTGTCCCCAAAGTGCTTTTTCATGAGGCAACTGGACTTTCTGGTTTTTGTTTGAAGATGTGTCTCTTCTCATCCAAGAAGCTTCTTCAGCTCTGACTGGAATCCTTCCATTCCACACCATCCAGTCAGAGCTGAAGAAGTTTCTTGGAGAAGCGAAATGTCTTCAAAGCAAAACAAGAAAGTCCAGTTGCCTCATGAAAAAGCACCTTTGGGACAACCATGAGCTGGATGACTGAGAATCTCCATAGACATACCATAGTAACACAATCATGTTAAGTGAATTAAGTGGCTTCCCCATTGTCTTGCCTCTTCAGAAGGTCACAAAAGGTGATCACATGACCCCAGGACACTGCAATTATCATAAATATGAGGCAGTTGCCAAGGGTCAAATCAAGATGGTTGTTAAGTGAGTCATGCCCAATTTTAGAACCTTTTTGCTATGGCTGTTAGGCGAATCACTGCGGCTCTCAAGTGAATCACAAAGTCCAGTTTCTCTTATTGACTTTGCTTGTCAAAAGCTGGCTGGGAAGAAAGTGTCTGGGGATAACATGGCCCCAGGACACACTGCAACTATCATAAATACATGCCAAATTCCAAGTGTCTGAATTTTGATCATGTGTGCTCTATTGCCAGAACAAAAGCAGACTGGAGACCGGAGTTGAATTCAGCTCTTTATTAGCTAACAGTAACTTCAACTGAACTCGAGCCGCGGCAGCGTTTTTTATAGTGGCTGCTCGCGGTGCGCAACCAATGGTATCATTTTAAACCTCCCGCCGTTTAGGCGGCCAATCATAACGTGTTGTTAATCCACCAATTGCTAGGCAGCATTGGTTGTCCAATCGGAACGTAGTGTTACGAGTCTGTAAAGTCTACATACAACAATGTGAATGTGAGGACACAGTGACAATTGTAAGAGCAAGGACTGGTTGTAAGTCAGTTTTTTCAGTGCCTTTGTAACTTTGAATGTTTGTTGAATGAATGGTTGTAAATCAAGGACTACCTGTACTGTATTCCCCCCCACAAATAAGAACCTGTCTTGTTTTTTTTTTTGCCACCAAAAAAGTCACCAGGTCTTATTTTGGGTTAGTCATCCACTGACTAACCTTACTTGTGCGCGTCATCCCGGCCTCCTTTTCGCTGTCAGAGGCCTTCAGGTACTTCTTCTATGGTCGGTAAGGCTTTCCTGAAGGCCGCTGCAACCAATAACAGCTCTGGATCGATCCGGAGCTTTGTTATCAGCCGCATAGCCCTTCGGGAAAGCCTTGTCAGCCTTGCTGGCTGCAGAAGAAATGGGCCGGCAAGGCAGGTGTCGTGGTGTGCGAGGCCTGGCTACAACTGTCTAAAGGTAAGTAGGCTCTACCCCACTATATCCATTCTAGCTTAATTTTTACCTGTCGACTCTGGAGTGGGTAGGATCTTAACTAGCACTTATTTGGGGGGTAAGGCTTATATTGGGCGCATGCGTAAAAATCAAGCTAGGACTTGCTTTCAGGGTAGATCGTATTTTCGGGTAAACAGGGTATATTTTATTTATGTATTTATTTTGTCAAACATGTATTAAATAACATGTATAAGTATAAACATGGTTATGATTACATGAAATGGGTATGAATAAAAGGGGACATTAGGACGGGGACGGTAGGCACATTGGTGCACTTATGCTTGCCCCTTACAGACCTCTTAGGAATGGGGTGAGGTCAACAGTAGACAGTCTAAGGTTAAAATTTTTGGGGTTTGGGGAAGAAACTACAGAGTCAGGTAGAGTATTCCAGGCATTGACCATTCTGTTGCTGAAGTAATTCCTGCAATCAAATTTGGTGCAGTTTACCTTGAGTTTTTATCTATTGTATGCTCTTGTATTGTTGTGGTTGAAGCTGAAGTATTCATTGACGGGTAGGACATTGCAATAGATAATTTTATGTACTACACTTAGGTCAGACCAAAGGCAGCATAGTTCTAGGTTGTTTAAGCCTAAATTTCAAGTCTGGTGGCATAAGGCATTCTGCAACGAGCAGAGGAGCGGAGAACTCTTCTTGTGAAATATTTCTGGACTTTCTCAACTGTGTTAATATCAGATACGTAATGAGGGTTCCAGACTGATGAGCTGCATTCGAGAATATATGTATATATTTTCAAATACAGCTCATCAATATATATATGTAGGCTGGGTGGCCCCTTGTTGGTTGTGAGGTTGGAAGATTCCCTTAGAGGCCCGTTTTGTTCCCTCTTTTTTTTTAATAAAGGAGAATATTTGTAGCTCAGGGCTGAACTGTGAGGTACTTGGTGCTCTCTGAGCTTGGTTGTTTTCTTGCAGACCTTTCATTAGCAAACTATGTAATATCATGAATGCTAGCATGATGATGATGTTACCTAGTTGGGTAATGAAAGGTCTGCAAAAAAACAACCAAGCTCAGAGAACATCAAGGACTCCCACCCACCTACTTTTCTTTTTTTACTTTCTTGTGAACATTGGCATTGTCTGAATGGTTAAGTCCATGTTTGTTTTTATGAAGATGATTTAATTCTTTAAGGCTCAAGAAGGAAAAAGAGGGGAGAAATGAGGATGATGAAAAGCAGAGCTGAAACTAGTTAAGAATAGTAATCCCAAGATTACCAAATATTTTTTTGTTTTATATCACACCTTTTACTGCATAGGATAACAAGCAACAGATTTTGTTTCTGAATGCATCTTGGAGAAGCAGATGGAGAATTATATCGGATGGTGATCAAAATATGTTTGTGCTGGGATGAATTACTCTGCAGGAAGCTGAAATACATAGTGTTATGCGTGGGTTTCGCAAATGTGTGTGCACACATGCGCATATAAACACACAAAAACATACCCACACAAACATGCAAGTCACACCGGCTGACTTCCATGCTTTCTTTTCATTTGCTGTATCCTTGATTTTTTGCCTCGCAAAACTTTTTTATTTAAACTAAGAAATATTGTGTGTGTAAGCCATACATAAAAACACTCACATGTTTGTAGCTTCAGGGGGAGCCAGGAGCTGGATTTTCATTTATTATTTAATATTTAAACATTTCCAGGCTATTTTTAAGGACAAAGCCCACCCTGCCAGCTCGATAGTTAAAGATAAAACTATCTTCCCCGAAGTGCTAAAATTAGGTCGAGCCACTTAAAGACTTTAAAATAGAGTGATGTGTAGGGAGGAATGATAATGGCTGCACGTCCTACCTACAATGTGTAGTAAAGGTGTTGAAATACGTCTTTCTGAAGACTGCTGCATGTTTAGTTTTGAAAACAAGAAGCATCTTCAATTTGTATCAGTCAGATTTCATAGATACACTTATGGGTGATATTTCCTCACTTGCTCCTAAGTATAACAAAGTATTGTTATTATTATGGTTGGTCACACAGCCAGCCAGATGTTTGCGGCTGTGGGCCAGTTGTTTTGGGATTTACTCAAGTCACCTATTATTCTATTCACAATAGAATAATAGGTGACTATTTTGTATTTTGCTCTTCTCCTCTCTTCCCTTCCCTTCCCCTCCCCAACTCTCCCCTCCCCAGCTTTTTAAAATCTTTCTTGTTAACAATGGTTAAGTTTGGGGTGTTGTGTGACAGGTGCTTGTCCCTTCTTCTTCTTCTTCTTCTTCTTCTTCTTCTTCTTCTTCTTCTTCTTCTTCTTCTTCTTCTTCTTCTTCTTCTTCTTCTTCTTCTTCTTCTTTTTCTCCTCCTCCTCCTCCTCCTCCTCCTCCTCATTATTAGTATTAGTATTAGTATTATTGTTGTTATTATTATCGCAGCAATGTACAATAGTTTAATTTTGCATTCTCAAGATGGTGAGACCAGGATGAGCCTTCTGCTTCAAGATTTTGCATTCTGCTTGAAATAGTTGTCCAATCTCTTCTTAAAAATCTCCAGTGATGGAGCACACGCAACTTCTGCAGAAAAGCCGTTCCACTGATTAACTGTTGTAACTCTCAGGAAATTCCTCCTTAGTTCTACGTTGCTTCTCTGCTTGATCGGTTTTCCATCCATTGCTGCCTTCAGGTGCTTTGGAGAAAAGGTTGACCTTCTCTTCTCTGTGGAAGCCCCTCAGATATTGAAAGACTGCTAACTGGCTTAAGGTTGATTCAGCCTTTAATCCAGTGGTGGGATTCAAAAAATTTTTATTACTGGTTCTGTGTGCCTGGTTTGGTGGGTGTAGCAGGGGAAAGATATTGTAAAATCACCATTTCCTCCCCATACCACTAACCTGCTTTTCAGCTCCCTTCTCCTGTGCAGGGCAACACAAGAAGTCTCAGCTGATCAGCTGGGACTCAATGGGAGGCAGAGAAGAGATGGGAGAAGGGCCAGTCAGAGGTGGGAATTGCCAGTTCTCCAAACTACTCAAAATTTCCACTACTAGTTCTCTAGAACCTGCTGAATATTACCTCTGCTTCCATCCTTCCGAGGTTGGTAAAATGAGGACCCAAATTGTTGTGGGCAATAGATTGACTTAGTAAACTGCTTAGAGAGGGCTGTAAAGCACTGTGAAGTGGTATATAAGTCTATGTGCTACGTGCTAAATGCTATTGCTAATCTAATCTTTCACAGTAGGTGCCTCCTTGCATGGACCAAAGCACCAGGTTAGATAGATCAGTGATCTAGCAAAGTTGTTTGTGTTCATCAGTAGATGGCAAAGCTGCTCTTCTCAAGCTTGAGAGACCATGACAAGTCTTCTGCTTCAAAATTTTGCCTTCTGCTTGAATGTCATTCCTGTTATCTCGGTGATCTGTGGATTACCACCAGCTGAGTCTGTCAGTGGAGAGATAAGGTAGTGTTTTGGGTCATGAAGGGGGAAGAAGAGATAAGGAAGAGGAGAAGAATGCGGGCAGGACTTGATAGAACGATTAAGATAAATGTAGCCACTCAGGAAATTGAAATGAGAAATAAAGATTGCCCAGCAACTGAGATATGAAAAAAGTTTGAGAAGTGAATCATACTTGTGATGGTTCCAAGCGCAGATTTTCACAACCAGCAGATCCTATATCAATCTATCAATCAAAGCAGGCAGAATATTGTTATGACTTTGGGAAAAGTGCAGAGAAGAGCAACTAAAATGGTTAAAGACCTGGAGGCTAAAACATATGAAGAAAGGTTGCAGGAACTGGGTAAGGCTAGTCTAGAGGAAAAAAAGGACTAGTATTTGAGGGGCTGCCACAGGGAAGAGGGGGTCAACTTATTTTCCAAAGCACCAGAAGGCAAGGCAAGAAAGAATGGATGGAAACTAATCAAGGAGAGAAGCAAACTGGAATTAAGGAAAAAAAATCCTCACGAGAACAATTATAGTGGAAAAGCTTGCCTTCAGAAATTGTGGGCACTTTATCACTGGAAGTTTTAAAAAAGAAACTGGGCAGCCTTTGTCTGAAATGGTATCGGGGTCCTGCTTGAGCAGGGGGTTGGACTAGAAGACCTCCAAGGTCCCTTTCCAGCTCGATTCTGATGGATTGTTAAGATAATAGATCTGGATGAAAGACTGAAGAAGAAGTAAGGGAGACTAGGAAATGGAAGACAAAGTCCCTGAGATGTCCATTATACAGGTAGTTCTCGACTTACAACAGTCCATTTGATAACCGTCCAAAGTTAAAACGGCACTGAAAAAAGGGACTTATGATTACAGTGGCGCAGTAGTGCAGGCTACTTCTGCGAACTCTCGGCTGCCTGCAATTTGGCAGTTCGAATCTGACCAGGCTCAAAGATGACTCAGCTTTCTGTCCTTCCAAGGTGGGTAAAATGAGGACCCAGATTGTTGGGGGCAAGAGGCTGACTCTGTAAACCGCTTAGAGAGAGTTGTAAAGTGTTCTAACCCAGGCTTCCTAAACCGTAATTACGGGTACACTTATTTTAAAAACAAGGCTTATTGTTGCAATGGTGGGAATTGTTTTCATTCCCAGCCAGAATTAATCTCAAACAGTCCCCCGGGATAAGCACACACCTTTCAGTTCTGTGAAGTGCTGCCAAAAACAGAAGTACCAAATGAATTAGAAAAGAAACCAACCGAAGTACAAAGAGCTTCAAGAATGACTCTGAACCGATCAAACTACTTTGCTTCCTGCAAAGGTTTCTTTACCTTTGCACTTCCTTTATCCCTTATGGGAGGGGCAATCACCTCCCAGCCTTACTCCCAAGTTGCCCCTTTTATTTCAGCTGCTCTTGCCTTCTAGCAGCTCTGCGCACACACACACTGGGAACAGGCTTCCCTTATTCTTCTGCCTCGCTGCTGCCAGACTCCAAAGGCTCAGAAGGCAGCACCCCACACCCAGAGGGTCCTGGCCCCATCTCTGCATTGGATGCAGGACCCTTTTTCTAGTCCTCTCCAGACTCCCTGACTGGTCCCCGTTCTTCCCCATCAGTGAACCACAACATTAAACACTGTGAAGCAATGTATAAGTCTAAGTGCTATTGCTATTTTAACACTTACGACCGTTACAGCTTCCTTATGGTCAGAGTATCAAAATTCATATACTTGGCAAACGGTTCATATTTATGATGGTTACTGGGATCATGTGATCCCCTTTCGTGACCATCTGACAAGCAAAGTCAATGGGGGAAGCCAGATTCATTTAACAGCCCTGTTCCTAACTTAACAACTGCAGCGATTCGCTTAACAACTGTGGCAAGAAAGGTCATAAAATGGGGCAGAACTCACTTCACAAATGTTTCCCTTAGCAGCATAAATTTGGGGTTCAACTGTGGCCGTAACTCAAGGATTGCTTGTACTTATGATTTTCATCTTTGCCATCAATTGCTCCACATCAGCCGCTTCTGTCTTTGTTTATCTCTCTGTAATATGAATCGCTCTGTGATATGAATGGCATGGTACTGCTGGAGGTGCCGGCAGTTTATTTACTAGTTCCTCCCTCTGCCTGGGATCTAAAAAATTACTTTGAGCAAGGCTGTAAGTTTGGGTGGTCCCAACCTTTTTAATTTTATTTCCCTCTTTCCCCTAAGAGCAGATGACATATTGACTCATAAAAGTCTTTGGGAAAAAGCATTTTGCCATGGAGTGTTGTTTGATTTAAAACCCACTTTGGGTTTCTTAGAGTGAAATGCAATTTTTGCATCTGAGTTACTGCATATTACCCAGCTTTCAAATCAAGGTGGACAAGGAGAAGGTTCAGATTTTTTTTTTCCCTAGGGGAAAAGGTTGGGTTTTTTTTAGAGTCCTGCAATTTCGGACCCATAGGACTGTCTGTGATGAGAAAAAAGCTGTCTAATTAGCTATGAGTTTAGACTGGACAGGCCATGTTCAAAAGCAATCAACTTGCTAATGTGATTTTTTTTTGACTTGTGAGTTTTAACTTGTTTTTAATCTAATTTTAACCATATGCTTAATCCATATGTTTATACGGTTTTATTGTGTTGTTTTAAACCACCCAGAGTCACTTAGGTGAGATGGATGATCAAAGAAACATTAATTAACTAACTACATCTCACTGGACTGACTCCAATTGAAAGCAAAGCAATATTGCAGCAAGGCACAAGAATTGTTGTTGAGCAAGAATGCCAATTAATTTCAATTCAGAATAGAGCTGGAAGGGACCTTGGAGATCTTCTAGTCCAGCCCCCCTGCTCAAGCAGGAGAAGTTATACTATTTCAGACAAGTGACTGTCCAGTCTCTTCTTAAAAACCTCCAGTGATGAAGCACCCACACCTTCTGAAGCAAGCTTGACTCCCTCTTCTTTGGGGCAGTCCCTGAAATACTGGAATCTTGCTACCATGTTCCCCCCTAGTCCTATTTTTTCTCTAGACTGGCCAACCCCAAATTTTGCAACAGTTCTTCATATGTCTCAGTCTCCAGGCCTTTGGTCATCTTGGTTGCTCTTCTCTGCACTTTTCCCAAAGCCTCAATATCTTTTTTGTAATGTGGTGAATGCTGATTAAGATAATTTGCTCCTTAAATTATGAAAAACAAAACAAAACAAAAACCTGTGCAAATATGCAACTTGGAAAAATTATCTAGAGGACCCTGGCGTAAGTGCATGAGGAAGGAGCAGATGATGTAAGTGGTGGAAGATTGAAAAAGACCAATCTCTTAAGAGAATCAAGATTTGGGTGTTGGCTTTCGCTTTGATGCTTAATGGTAGTAATACTCTGCAAGAGGTTTAACATCTACTTGGAATATTTAATGCCGCAGGACTGGGTGTGAGAGCGGCGTGCTGCGTTTGTATAAATTTCATCAGTAAAGCATTAACGAGGTTGGACAAAGGAGGACCGATTCCAAAGAGCCATCTGCCGCGAGGGAGATCAGCTGGAGTGTCCCACTGTGCCAATTGTGCACAATGTTTGCAAACCTTCGGCAGAACTTCTCATTGTCACTCTCCTTTGAAAGATATTTTCATAATGCTCCCTCTTCAGTAAGTATTTGCTTTAACAACTCCATGTTCGATGCCAAAGCAGTGGTCTATCCATTTTAAAAATGGGACAGGAAGAGGAAGAGTGGGGGGAATAACACTTCGGATGCCTTCTGTCATCTTTCTCTGTTTATCATTTCTCTCTCTTTCTCATCTTTTTTCTCAACTATCTTCTATCTCTATTTATGCCTCATCTTTCTTTCTTTCTTTCTTTCTTTCTTTCTTTCTTTCTTTCTTTCT
>NW_020769354.1:5597959-5652452 GCF_900518735.1 Pseudonaja textilis
ATTTCTTTAGAATTGAAGTGATACCCCAGAATAGTGATACCCCAGAATTAAGTCTATTATTCCACTTATTCTGTTCTTATTTTATTCTTTCTTTGATTCAATCTATAACAGTTTTTGGATCTTGGGTTTAGTTCCTTTTTATTTCATGAAAATATGTTTATATTTCTCACGCTCAATTCTTATAGGCTTGAATTGAAATTAGAAATTAAGTTCGGGAAATATATTGATTTTTTTCACTGCTGTAATTGTCTTCATCCATGACAAGTGCTACTTTTTCTCTGTCTTAAGATCAATCCTGATACTTTGCCAAGATTGGGTATAATTATTCTTGAACAAAACATTGCTATTTTTAGTTCAGTAAATCCCTAGCTATTTAACAAAGTCATCAAGGGTTTCAGATCTAGAAACTTGCTTTGTATTTTTCCAAAGAACCATTTGTGTCTCCACATTCTGGACAGGCTTATACACAGAAACATGATTATATTGGTGAATTAAAATCAAGAAGGAAACCTAGAAGTTGGGTAGACAAACCATCTTGGTCCAACTGTATTCTTTTTTGGAAACCCAAGGCAATACTTCCAATAAGAAAAACAATTTCCTGATAAAGGTTGATTCATTTTATATTTTTCTCTTTCATAAAGTCTGCAAGGGCACAATAACCTACCCAACAGCCAAATCATCAGGTTGCCACCATCCTTCAGACCATGTGGGTTTGAGACCTCATAAAAATTAAACATAGATTTAGCAGAATTGACAAAGATCCCCTCCAGTTCTCAATTGTGATTTCTCTTTCTTTCTTTATTAGGGTGGACCTAATGCTTCTGTTACAGGTAGTTGTTGACTTATGATGACAATTGAACCCAATTTATGGTTCTGGGCAGCTGACAAAATGGAGTGAGGGGTTTTTATACCTTCTTTGGGGTTTGTATTTGAGCTTCCTGTTCCTGTGCAAGAACATGTCCTTTAATATTCTGCTGACTGTTGTGATTCCTACGGGGTCATGGGTGGCTCTATAGGCAAAATGGGAAATGCAAATCCTAGATCAGTGATGGCAAACCTTTTTGTTGTGGTGTGCCAAAAGCATGTGCATGCAACACCCCTGCCCCGCCCACTTACCTGCACTGTGCATGTGTGTGCCTTCCAGCTGATTTTTGGCCTATTTGAGACCATTTGCGCCCTCCTGAAGGCTCGAGGGAAGCCTCTGCAGCCTTGGGAGGCTGAAAATGGACCCGTTTCGGCACTTCCGGTATTTCTGGAAGGCCCTTTTTTCAGCCTCCCGAGGCTGCAGAGCCTTCCCTCGAGCCTCCAGAATGGTGAAAACGGCCTCAAACGGGCTGAAAATCATCTGGGAGGCACGCACATATGCAGTGCAGGTAAGCTTGGCATAAATGGCTCTGCGTGCCCAGGGGTGGGATTCTGCCAGTTCGCACCTATTTCCTAGAACCGGATGTTAACATTCTAAGAAGTTCGGAGAACCGGTTGTTAGAAGAAATTACTGGGCTAATTCTGTAAGGAAGTCAGGAAGGAAACATTCTGGTGTTGCTTACAGAAACTGCCTCTCCATTAACCCTTATTACATTCTTGGCAGGACTAACTTCCTGTCTCAGGAACCTCTCCGGAGTTTTCTTTCCCTCTTTTGCTGGTACTTTGCTTGTGTGGAGTGACCATTCAAAGTTACAATGGCACTGAAAAAAGTGACTTATGACCCTATTTCACACTTACGACTGTTGCAGCATCCCCACAGTCCTGAGAGGCCAGGCGAGGAGATGCGTGCTTCGATGTGAGTGATATTGAGTTGGCCACGCCCAGCCAATAACATGACCACCAAGCCACACCCACCAACTAAGCCACGCCCACAGAATCAGTCCTAGATCTTTCTGAATTGGTTCAGTCTTTCTGAATGGGTTACCAAATCTGCATTTCCAAAAGCTGGCCTCCTCAGTTTCTGCTTGGGGCAAGGAAACGGGCACTGGTTTCTGCCTCCCTTAAGATTTCTCCTTTAGGTGAAATAATCTATCCTGTCTTTTTAATATTTCCCAAAATATTTCATTCCTCGGGGGGGGGGGGCTTCCTCCATGACCCAGGTACTAAGTGAAACTGGCTTCCCCATGGACTTTGCTTGTCAGAAGGTCAAAAAAGGGGATCACATGACCCCAGGGACATTGCAACTGTCATAAATATGAGTCAATTGCCAAGCGGCTGAATTTTGATCATGTGATCATGGGGATGCTGCAAGGATTGTAAATGCGAAAAATGGTCCTATGTCGCTTTTTTTCGGAGCCATTGTAGTGTCACTTAATGAACTGTTGTAAGTCGAGGACATCCTGTACTTTGATAGTGAATTTCACAAGGCCGCTTTCTTAATGGGAACTAGAAATAATGTGAGCTAAGGGCTTGTCAGCTTCAGTTAAACATTGGAGAGGAATCCGGACCTCCTTCCTACATGTCCAGCCAAGTCCCTCATTTTCCAAGATCAACATTTCATTTGCTGAATTAAGAGGTCACCCAGTTTACACTATCAGTTTCCAGTAGGTTTTATGAGCAATTAGTTTGGCCATTTTCTATTGTACCGCAACCATTGGCAGTGGTGGGATTCATTTTTTTATACTACCAGTTCTGTGGGCGTGGCTTGGTGGGCGTGGCTTAGTGGGCACCACAGGGGAAGGATACTGCAAAATCTCCATTTCCTCCCCACCCCATTAACCTGCTTTCCAGCTCCGTTCTCCTGTGCAGGGCACAAAAGAAGACCCAGCCGATCAGCTGGGATTTGGGAGGCAGAGAAGAGATGGGGGCAGGGCCAGTCAGAGGTGGTATTTGCCGGTTCTCCAAACAACTCAAAATTTATGCTACCGGTTCTCCAACCTGCTGAATACCACCTCTGTCTTCAGTGTGTGCCAGGCTGTAAAACAAAAAGGCTTTGACATAGAGATAGTGGGATTGTCAGTTTTCACACAGAAGCCAGAGAATTAGGAAGTCAGTTGTTCAGGAGTCAGTTTGTTGAAGCACCAGGCTAGAAAGTGGGAAACAGGGATTTCAAGTCCCACTTTAGTCATGAAGGCTGGTTGGGGGATTTTTGGCTAATCACTAGTAGGAGACTGTGAGTTCTAGTCCCGCCTTAGGCATGAAAGCCAGCTAGAGGATTTTAGGCCAGCCAGTCTCTTTCAGCCCAGCCTGCTTCACAGGGCTGTTGTTGTTTTGGGGAAAATGGAAGGAAGAAGGTGTGTTGGATGCATTCGACACCTTATTGGTAAAAATAATAAGAGTGCAATATAAATAAACAAAATAGAACGTCCCGTTTGAGCAGCCTAGCTCCTTTTCCTGTGCACAAGGGGGATCAAGGATATTTTGGGCAAATGGTTGCAAGGTCAGCGAAAGGAATGTTTTGTGCCTCTCAATAATAGCAATAGCATTTTGAGTTATATACTGCTTCATAGTCCTTGCAGAGGTTGCCAACCTTTTGGACCTCAGGAACCACCAAATTCATAATTTTAAATCCCGGGGACCACTAACCAGTTCTGTGGGCATGGCCTAATTTGTGGGTGTGGCTTGGTTATCATGTGACTGGCTGGGCATGCTTGTATGTAAATATAATAAATATTTATATAAATATTGAATTTTTTTTTATAAAAAAGAGCAACTTTTACCCAAAATCAGGCAAAACAGGCAGGCAGATTGAGTTGCTCACAGAATCACAGATTAATTTAGAGATCTGTGTTTCTGCCATCGGCTAGCTGAGTCAGTCACATAAAATTTGCTTGCAAGCAAACTCACAAAATTAACTCACAACACACCATGTATGTAAATATTGAATTTTTTATTTAAAAAAGAGGAACTTTTACCCAAAATCAGGCAAAGCAGGCAGACAGATTGAATTGCTTACAGAATCACAGATTAATTTAGAAATCTGTATTTCTGCCATCGGCTAGCTGAGCCTTTACTGCTTCAGTTCTAAGGAAGATTTGGCTCTGCTTAAAAGCAAAGCCAAAGATCTAAAGATTAGCTAGAAAGCAAGAAATCCAATGATTTCCTGCTTTCTAGCTAATCTAAATCTCCCGGCACAGCAGAACAGCTGATGGTAGGAAGAAAAAAAAAGGAAAAATAGCAGCTTAGCAGGCAAATTTTCCTAGGTAAGGAGTGAGTAGGCGGGGAGGCTTCCCGCGGGCCATGTGGGTGGTGCAGCCTTGTGTTCCTGCGCAGCCTGGATTATTTGCTTTGGGGGGGGTTGCTCTGGGGGTGATGTATCTCTGCAGATCACCAAAGTTTTCTCACGGCCCACCAGTGGCTGCGGTCCACCAGCTGGCGACTGCTGCTTTATCTCTACCCCAACCCAGGTCTGACAGGACCATGAGCCATCCCATCCCCTCTCCTAATTTACAGAGTCAACATATTGCCTCCCACAATCTGGGTCCTTATTTTACAGACCTTGGAAGGAGGAGTCAACCTTGAGCCAGTCAGGATCCTGACAGTGGGCAGAGTCAGCCTGCAATACTGCATTGTAACCACTGCAGCACCACTACTCCATATTAATCGCAAGTGCAGTCACTTTTTTCAATGCTGTTGTAACTTTGAACAGTCAATGGAGGTAAGTTGAAGACTACTATATATCAACACAATGCTACTTTTGTCATTTCTCTCTTTTGGCTCCCCAGGTGCATCCATCCATCCGTTCATCCACCCATCTTTTTTTAACGACCCTATAATCCCTTGTGGGGTGGAGTCTGAGCAAGTGAATGGAGCTAGCAGAGTGTTTACTGGCCAGATGCCCTTCCTGTCACCAATGAGGAGTTTTGTTCAGCAGATATATTCTCAGTGTGCCCAGAGAGAAAAATCTGCCTCTACCTAGGATTGAACTCACAGCCTCATGAAAGTGAGGCGAGAACTCTACCTCTAGGCCACCACACCACTCCTCCATTCATTCATTCATTCATTCATCCATCCATCCATCCATCCACCCCAGTAATTCATATGCTGACGACTAGTCATTGTTTTGTGTATATTTCTTCTGCAACACCCCCTTCTTCCTTTCATAACTTGGAATAGATGAACAAATGAATGTATAGAAAAGGCAGCAGTGAAATGGGAATTGGTCAGACCATGATCTGCAGTGTGATAGATAGCTTGCGGTCCTCACAGTTTCCTCTTGGTAGAAAGGAAATTGCGAGGAGCACGAACTATCTATCACGCTGCAGGAATTTAGCTCTGATTTTCTCTCTCCTAAAAAGTTGAAACCCAGCCCGAGCTCAGGAGTCATTTTGTGGCTTTTGCGCTAGAGCATAAAACTCGCAGAGATGGTTCTCCCTTTGCGCTTATTGAGGGCAGCAAAAGAACAAAGGAAGAAATTGAAGAAAACATTGATATATTTCATCTACTAAATCCTCCCTTCTGACACTCTCTTCACAAAGCCTTGGCTCTCGAAAGAATCATGGATGCAAGTTGTCAGACCTATTTTCAAATCCCTTCTGAGCACCCCTTCAAAAACAAACAAACACACCAATTTTTATTTTTATTTTATTTTTATTTTTTTTTAAATAAAGACCCTGAGACTTTCTTCTTTCTTTCTAACAGATTCTCAACATGATTGTCTGCCTTGACAAATTGCATTCTGAAAGCCTGTTCTTGAAAGAAGAGGCTGAGGGTTTGACGAGATGGGAAACAGCTCATCCTCCTTGGGTAAATAAATAAAATAAAAATAAAAAAAAGAAAGGACGCAATGACAGAAAAGAAAGAAATCCCATTCTTCTGCACCTGTGCTACTCAATGCTTGCCCCAGCTTGTTGCCGATAATCTTATCTCTTTAGCGATGGCAGCGGACTGCGACAATGGAGACTTTAAGGCAAGCTGCAGGTTTGATAGCTGCCGTGATTAATCGAACTGTCCAATAAACACTTCAACATCTGGGAAGAATGATTAATGATGTTTTATGTGACCTCTGACCCTTCCTTCTTTCCAAGGAAACATTGGGAAGGTGATGGCAAATTCTCTCCTTTTGACAACTGAGATTTGCGGCTGTCCCTCTCTTTGTGTTTTGGAAATGGCACCTCGGTGTGGGGATTGAAAGCGCCCTGTCCTGCTTTCGTTAAAAATCGATCGCGTTTTTACTGACCCCTTTATCAAGGCGTAGACTTTGTCAGGCCTGGCACTAGGTTTCTCCCCTCACCCCCCAATTTCTGGCTAAAAAGCCTTTTTTTTTTTTTTGGCTTTCGTTCAATAAAGAACTGGGTTTTTTTTCCGCTCTTCTTCATCCTGCTTGGGACTGTGAAGTTCGGATGGGAATGGGGGCCTGCCCTAAAGAAGGAGAGGTTATGTCAGTAAAGCAGAAATCATGGGGAAAGCAAAGAAATTGGTTGAAAGCCATTTTAGGGAATTGGGACCAAACAATAATTTGCGCTGCATCGATGATATTATCCTGATAACTGAAAATGTAACGAATGTGCAAAAGCTGAAGTAATACAGCTAGCCCTCGATTTACAACCTCAATTGAACCCAATGTTTCTTCTGCTTAGCAAGACAGTTGTTAAGTGTCATAAGCTGAAGACTGCCTGTATTTATTATGTCTCATTTTTCTTGACCACAGACTTCAGAAATATTTATTCTTTATTTGTTTGTTCAATTTCCAGAGCTTCCTAACTCAACCAATATTAATAACGTTGGGCTAAAAGGGAACACAATAGCATTTCAGTCTCTCTTCCTTCTTTCCCTTTCTCTTTCCCTCTCCTTCCTTCCTTCCTTCCTTCCTTCCTTCCTTCCTTCCTTCCTTCCTTCCTTCCTTCCTTCCTTCCTTCCTTCCCTCTCTCTCTCCCTTTTTCCATTGCTATAATTTGCCATAACAATGAATTAAACCATCAAGAAAACCACAACAGTAATAATTTAGAACTGTGTTTAAAAGCACAACAGCACTTAAAAATCAGAGATCCCTAACAAGCCCTTTTTTTAATGTGACAGTCTTATTGGATTTCTATGGAATCAATGATATTTTGTTATGGCGGCCTGTCTCCTAATACAGTTTAGTTAAATTTATTATTCTTGGCATAGATCCAACACAGTATTAAAAATATAGGGGAGAAACCCCCCCAAGAAGAAATGCACCATTTCAAAGTGGACTTCTGCTCAGGTGTCAATCAAAGGCTATTTGATAATCTCTTCCCTAACATCTCCAGATAGCACAGGGAAATTACTCAGTAGATACCGATCTAGCTGGAGCAACAGGTTAATTTGGAAATACAAAGCTGGGTTCTTAGATCCAGAAAACATCACCATGGATTACTGAATACAAAGATATCGCCTTTTGAAGGAATGTTTCACAGGTTCTTAGTTTATCCTTATTGGATTCAAGTTAGGCAATGTAAAGACCACTTTTTAAATCAAGACTATTTTCGGTGTTGCTAGCAAAACCTTTAATCTTTGCCACAACAAAGGGAGGAGGGGTGAGGGGAGAAAAATCAGGATTTTTTTTAAAAAAGTTTCTTTGTAATATCTTTCTCCTAAAGTCTACAAAAGGCCACCCAGGAAATTGCTGACACAAGTTGTCTGACGCCAAAAGAGCTGCGGAAGCTGCCGTAACTTTTCTCCCCAATTTTTCTTTTTGAATTGCAAATAAGCCTCCCGTTTGGGGATGACTCATCTGCTGCCTCGTTAGGCATCTTGGAAAGCAAACCAAAAGAAAAAACTCTAGGCAAATTTATAGCACTGGCTGATGGCTGGAAGTTTGGTGAGCTTTTCAACTCTTATCTTTTGGTGCATAAATCTTTTCTTCTTGAAGAATTGAAGCTGCTGGTGCATCCTTTGCTGGCCAGGCTGATAAGTTACTTCTTATTACCTTGAGTTACTAATACAATAATAAAGGTGGGATTAAAAATCGATCAAGGAGAGATTCAACCTAGTGTTGGAAGAATTATCCTTCTGGGTTCAGTTCCAAGTGGGGAAAAAGACACTGGAAACATGGAGGCTGTTTGGAAAGACGGTTTAATGGTGGACAGGATGATATGCTTTGGAGCTCCAAAGTGAAAAAGACGATCACATGCTTCAAGATGTTGGGTGAAGGAAAAGAAGGGCCAAGATGCTGAGAGACCCTTAGTTATAAACTCTCTGTTGGGCCCCACCATAGTGCTTCCTGTTCCTGTGCAAGAAATGTATCCCATTGGCTGTCAGACTCCCAGGGGCGGAGATCTTAGCTAACTTTGTAAGCTTTGTCTGGACCACATGGCTTCACCTGAGTGCTGGCTGATGCAATCTTCCCAAGCCATGTGGTGAGATGGGTAGAGGGCTTTGTTATGTAGAATACTCTGGCCCAGGCCTTAATGGTCTGCCCATTAACAAAGGTGGGGTTGAGCTTCTGCTTCTGAGGTGAGTTTCTGCTTCTGAGTTTCTACTTCCCTTTTTAGGGGAAATATTCTACATTTTTAGTATATCCTATCTACTAGAATTTCCAACAGGAGACATTTTCTGACAGGGAGAACAATCAACCAAGGGAACAGAAGCTGCCTTCAGAAGTTGTGGGAGCTTCATCACTGGAGGCTTTCAAGAAGAGGCTGGACTGCCACCTGTCAGAAATAGTGTAGGGTCTCCTGCTTGGGCAGGGGTTGGACTAGATGACCTACAATGTCCCTTCCAACTCTTATTATGAATGAATGAATGAATGAATGAATGAATGAAGTGAATGAATGAATGAAACATCATTATGCTGTGGAGCTAGAGGGAGAGAGAGGCAGAAGCTTTGATCCTTAACAGTGGCAGGGTCAGAAGATAAAGGTAGTCCCCAACATACAACCTTTTGTTTAATGACTGTTCGAAGTTACAGTGGACTGAAAAAAGCCACTTATGGCGGTGGTCATTAGCAACAGAAATTTGGGCTCAATTGTGGTCATAAGTCAAGGACTACTTGTAATGATTGCCACATCCTGGGGTGAGACAATCATCATTTGTGACAATCATCATTTCCCAGCCAGTTTCCTGAAAAACCAAGTCAGGGGAGGTCTTAGTGGACATGTGGCTCACTTAACAACTGCAGTGATTCGCTTAACACCTGGGCCAAAAAGATCATAAAAATCAGGAGTGACTCACTTAACAACCTCCTTGAAGTTCATATGTCTTAAAGTTGCCAAGGTTGGGTAAATCCCGCTTTAAGATGGATGCACTTGAACTCCATGTTTGCTGGGGAATTTAGGAATTGAAGTTCATCCGCCTGAAAGTTGCTAAGGTGCTGAAATCAGAGCTTTGCATATCAGCTCTTGAGAAACAGAAGAGGAAAGTAATTCGGGCTTCTCTTTCCCGGTTTTATTACTGCCTTTCTGGATTTATTGTGGTATCATATGTTGCTTGCTGAGAATATAACATCCTTTCACAGATAATGGCTGTCAGAACGAGGCCACTCAGAAAACTCTATTTATGGCCTTCTAATGCCTTCCCCCATGTCACTTCCAGTCCTTAGTGCCCTGTCTGCCTATAGTAGATTACAAAACCAAACATGGCAATTTCTGGTAGGAAGATTTTGTCTCAGATGGCCTGGCAAACGCCTCTTGTCGTGGTAACTGGATAAATTGAAAATGAATCTTCTTTAAATTTATAGAGTACAGGTAATCCTTGACTTGCAACTGTTCATTTAGTGATTCTTCAAAGCAATGGTGGGATTCAATTTTTTTTTATTACTGGTTCTGTGGATGTGGCTTGGTGGGTGTGGTGTGGTGGGCGTGGCTTGGTGGGCGTGGCAGGGAAAGGATACTGCAAAATCCCATTCCCTCCCCACCCCACTAACCTGCTTTCCAGCTCCATTCTCCTGGGCAGGGCAACCAAAGAAGACCCAGCCAATCAGCTGGGACTCAGGAGGCAGAGAATAGATTGGGGCGGGGCCAGTGAGAGGTGGTATTTTCCAGTTCTCCGAACTACTCAAAATTTCTGCTACCGGTTCTCCAGAACTGGTTAGAAATTGCTGAATACCACCTCTGGTTCAAAGATACAACAGCATTGAAAAAAGTGACTTATGACCCGTATTCACACTTACAACCATTGCAGCATCCCCATAGTCATGTGATCAAAATTTGGCGTCTTGGCAACTGGGATATATTTACAATGGTGGCAGCATCCCAGATCATGTGTGCAAGAACATCATTTGCAAACTTCCTTAGTTGGCTTTTGGCAAGCAAGTCAATGGAGAAAGCCAGATTCCCTTAATGGCTGCATGATTCACTTAACAAGTGCAACAATTCGCTTAACAATTGTGGCAAAAAAAAGTCATAAAATGGGGCAAAACTCATGTAACAACTGCCAACAGAAAGTTTGTCCTCAGTGGTGGTTGTAAGTCAAGGACTACCAGTAGTTTTAACCTCTGTGATCTTCTGCAAAGTGTAAGGAAAGGAAGGGGCAAATACTTTTAAACCTGCAAGATCCTATTACTTTAACGTTACCCTAAAGGTAGCGTTAATACTCACAGTTTGCATTTCCTTTCTGGGCTGCCTCTAAGGGCTGAGAATATCTGACAACTGCTTCAAACCCAACTTTTAAACTTTGGTCACTCATCAAACCAAAGCGAACTGTAAAAAAAAATGCAGATTAAAGTCAAACATTGCAACCCCACGGACCAGAGCACACCAGCCCTCCTCTTCCTCCTCTGTCCCCCACAGTTTGCCCAAATTAACGTTCATTGGGGGAATGGAATAGAATGGAATAGAATGGAATGGAATGGAATGGAATGGAATGGGATAGAATAGAATAGCAGAGTTGAAGGGGACCTTGGAGGTCTTCTAGTCCAACCCTCTGCTCAAGCAGGAAACTCTGTACCATTTCAGACAAATGGTTATCCAATCTCTTCTTAAAAAACTTCCAGTGTTGGGGCACCCACAACTTTTGGAGGCAAGTCGTTCCACTGATTAATTGTTCTAACTATCAGGACATTTCTTCTTAGTTCCAGGTTGCCTCTCTCCTTGATTAGTTTCCATCCATTGCTTCTTCTCCTGCCCTCAGGTGTTTATGACACTATCTAACCATCTTATCCTCTGCCCTGCCTTCCCCTACCCCTTTTGCCTGAATTAATCAAATTGGTTAACCCAATTAATTAATTAATTAGTTCAACTAATTAAGTAAATAATTATCTCAACTAATCAAGGAGAACTAAGGGAGAAATTTCCTGACAGTTAGAAAAAATTAATCAGTGGAACAACTTGTTTTGAGTACCTCCATCACTGGAGGATTTTAAGAAGAGATTGGATTGCCATTTGTCTGAAAATGGTATAAGGCTTACTGCATGGGCAGGGGGTTGGACTAGAAGACCTCCAAGGTCCCTTCCAATTCTGTTATTCTGCCTTCCATCTTTCCCAACATCAGGGTCTTTTCCAATGAGTCTTCTCCTTGTGGCCAAAGTACATTTGAACTTCAGCTTCGGTATCTATCTTACCAAGGAACAAGGATTGAATTCCTTTAGGCTTCTTAGTTCAGACTCCCATAATCCTAGTCCTGGTGGCCTTGCCAAGGAGAAATGCATTCCCCCACCCCTTTCTGAAGGTTGCTTGCCATCGCTGGACAGCTGTTCAACCACCTCTGGAATGTCCTGAAATTAGACATTTCGCTCCCAACCTGCACATAACCGGAGGCGTCTCTGACTTGGTGGCTAAATTAAATCTTTGCTGCTTGTGCTACACAAAATGTCTGGATGATACCTAGACCATATGGCTTGGGAGTGTTGAAGGCCACAGTTATGACGTGGTGCTAATTAACCGGTCACTTTATCTGCCCTGCCTGCTCTATTTTTAAACATGAGAGGCCTTTAAAAAAAAAAAAAAACAAGCAAACAAATAAGAGTGAATTCTGTGCCTACACTTTCCAAATGCCATTTTTCTCCTTGCTCTTTTCTTAGTCATAAGAAAAGCCGTTCCACCGATTAATTGTTCTGACTGTCAGGAAATGTCTCCCTTAGTTGTAGGTCGCTTTTCTCTTTGATTAGGATAGAATAGAAGAATAGAATGCTCAGGCAGGAGATCCTATGCCAGTTCCGACAAATGGTTATCCAATCTCTTCTTAAAAACTGGAACTTGGAGCGAGACGGAGATCCAGGGGGCGGCTTCGTTGGCTTGAGATGAAAATGGGGAGGAGCAGGCCCAGACAGGCCAGGGCCTTTTCAGGATTGGGGCAGCTTGTAGGCAGGGAGGAAGGGGGGCAGGATGACCAAGAGAGACTAAGCAGTCAGCACGAGAGACAAAGCTCAGGCGATGAGCAAGGACCACCCACTCCTGATCCTCGAACATGGACCCAGCACAGATTGACCCAACGACTCAAGAGGAGAGCGCCCCGCCCCTCTTCATAAGGCACACCTGGGGACCGAGACTTATGGGGAGGAAGAGCATTTGTTGGGAACAAAGGCTGAATTCCTGGAGTGCTGACATTTGAACTCTCCTGGATTCCTTGCGATCTTTCTGAATTTCTTGCTTGCAGCCATGGTGCTCACAGCGTTGGGCCGAACTATTTGCAGCCAGAGGCTGTGTGAGGGGTGTGTGTGTATGTTTATTTATTTTATTTTATTTATTCGATTTGTCAATTGTTTACAAGATAATAAGTATAAGTGTATACATAGTTATGAATACATGAAATATAAGAAAAATACATATAAGAAAAGTACATATAAGAAAAATAAAAGAAACAATAGGACAGGGACGGTAGGCACGTTGGTGCGCTTATGCACGCCCCCTAGAGACCTCTTAGGAAAGCGGTGAAGTCAATAGTAGACAGTCTAAGGTTAAAGTTTTTGGGGTTTGGGGAAGAAACTACAGAGTCGGGTAGGGTATTCCAGACATTGACCAACTCTGTTGCTGAAGTCGTATTTCCTGCAATCAAGTTTGGTGCGATTAACGTTGAGTTTGCCTCTATTGTGTGCTCTTGTATTGTTATGGTTGAAGCTGAAGAATTCATTGACAGGTAGGACATTGCAATGTATGATTTTATATACCATACTTAAATCGGACCGAAGACGGCATAATTCAAGGTTTTCTAGTTCTAGAATTTCAAGTCTGGTGGCATAAGGTATTCTACAACGAGTAGAGCAGTGGAGAACTCTTCTTGTGAAGTGTGTGTGTGTGTGTGTGTGTGTGTGTGTGTGTGTGTATCATCCCTTTGCTCATTTGTGGAAATTTGGAGCAATAAAGAGGCTGGCTTGAACAGCCAGCTGCCTGCGTTACCTCTGTGCTGTGCCCTGGGTCATCACACTAACTCTGAAAACCGCTTAGAGAGGGTTTTTATGAAGCAGTATATAAGTGCTTTTGCCATTTTACCGTATAGCCTGTCTCATACACCATTTCAAAGCAAGGTGAGGTTATTCTGAGTTTCTCATAGTTTCTGGAGATTGAATTCCTAGCCTCTCTGCCTCGTAATGGCTCTTTGCTTCCTTCGCTCTTTCCCAAGTCTAAATTTGTTGGATGCATCATCTCTGCATACCAAATTGTGTCTTCCTGGTGGGGAGTACAGGAGGAGATCACCTGGGGTCCTTCCCCTCTTGATCCTACTGCTGTTATGTTAAAGTTGGAAGGGACCTTGGAGGTCATCTAGTCTGCTCAAGCAGGAGAGTCTATTCCAAATATTAGCCTCTACCTAGGATCGAACTCACAGCCTCCTGATTGCGAGGCGAGAGCTCCATGTCTAGGCCACCGGAGCTGTATAAATTCTTACTTGTTGCTCAGGTCTTCCTCTCTGCTCAGCCTACCCTTTATCCTGTTTTTGCCAGTTAATTGTTTCTGATGTTGGCTGACGTTTAATAAATAAAACACCCAGCTCCAATTTTTGCTAGCTGAACTAAGTGGTGCGGATGCTTGCTTTAATCTGATCTGAAAACAGGCAGTGCAAACTCATTTGGAAATCATCCACCCTGGGTTTCCAACAGGATCTACTATGTTCTCTAACAGCCATCTAGCGGTCAATTGGATTTTTGCAGCCCAGATCTGACTGCCTTAAGGAAGAGGCCGAGTAACAGAACAGAAGAGAGGGAAGAGGAATCTTAAGTCCACACAACAAGCTTGCCCTGGTATGAGTACGGACCACTGATCATTGCCTCTGAGCCATGAACTCGTGAAGTTGACTTCTGCCTTCCACGAAGCTCAAATGAGGTACTAATACCACTCTGTAAAGCCTTAGTAAGGCCACACCTAGAGTACTGCATCCAGTTTTGGTCACCACATTATAAAAAAGATGTTGAGACTCTAGAAAAAGTACAGAGAAGAGCAACCAGGATGATTAGGGGACTGGAGACTAAAACATATGAACAACAGTTGCAGGAACTGGGCCTGGCTAGTCTAGTAAAGAGAAGGACCAGGGGAGACATGATAGCGGTCTTCCAATATTTGAGGGGCTGCCACGGGGGGGGGGGGTCAAACTATTTTCCAAAGCACCTAAAGGCCAGATAAGGAATAATTGCTTCCGATAAACAAAATCAATGGATGAAGCTGGATTTGCTTGATGACCTCATGATGCACTTAACAACCGCCTGGATTTGCTCAACAAGCGTGAAGAAAGGTTGCAAAATGGGGCACATCTCACTTACCAACCTCCTTGCAAAGGAAATTCTTATCCCCAGTTGTGACTGAGTACTAGCTGTGCTCTCCGGTCACTAGTCACAGCCCTGTATAACAATTTTCTAAATAGGTTTAAATAGTGGCGCAGTGGTTAGAGTGCAGTACTGCAGGCTACTTCTGCTGACTGCTGGCTGCCTGCAACTTGGCAGTTCAAATCTCACCAGGCTCAAGGTTGACTCAGCCTTCCGTTCTTCCGAGATGGGTAAAATGAGGACTCAAAATTGTTGGGGGCAAGATGCTGACTCTGTAAATTGCTTAGAGAGGGCTGCAAAGCGGTATATATGTTTAAGTGTTATTGCTATTCACCGCCTGTAAAAAAAAAATAAAAGCATTAAAGCAAAACGAAAACTTGAAAGGCCATATGCTACTCCTGACAACCTGAGAAAAAGCCAGTGGTTTCTTGTGAATTGCAAGGAAGCTTTTCCTTTCAGGTCTGTTTAGTTCAAACTGCCCTGAGCTAGAAAAGTAGTATCCTAAAATAGAAAAAACAACAACAACAGGTTAGTAGTAGCAATTCAGCTCTTCTCCTTTACAATCATTGGGTTCAGGATAGGTATATACTGGTTATGTCTAGTTTGATGAAAAGAAGGACCAGAGGTGACATGACAGCAGTATTTCAGTATTTGAGGGGCTGCCACAAAGAAGATTTTCCAAAGCATCAAAAGGCAAGACAAGAAACAATGAATGGAAACTAAGTAAGGAGAGAAAAAAACCTAGAACTTAAAGGGAAACTTCCTAAACAATTAATCAGGGGGTGGTGGCTTGTCTCCAGAAGATATTCCATCGCTAGAGGTCTATGGAGATTCTCATTCACCCAACTGCTTTGGGATATCTATCACTGGAGGCTTTTTAGAAGAGACTGGATGGCTACTTATCTGGAATGGTATAGGGTCTCCACCTTGAGCAGTAGGTTGGTCTAGAAGACCTCCAAGATCCCTTCCAACTCTATTTGGATTGAGAAGCCATCGAGAAGAAAGGGAATCCGAGATTGGCATCCATTACAATCTCACTCCAAAAAAAGAAAAATGTTCTTACCAGAAGTGGTTGATGACGTTGGACAGCATCCAGTTTATCCATTTATTTATATTATTTTATTTATGAATAAGATTTATATGGCCGATCCAACTCATTGGTAGTGACTCTGGGTGGCTTACAGAAAATAAAACCATGGAGTCCTTCCTTGGGGTTCTTTGAGCTTGGCTATTTTTTGTGGGGGACGTTTCATTACGCAGCTGGGTACCATCATCAGTGGTAGAAGAGAATGGGGTTTGCCCTGCTTATATAGTGCTTTGCTATGGTCCGTTTTTAAAAAAAAACTGGAAGTAAATGCCAGTTTTCGGTGAAAATTCAGTAAAATGCCATCATGTAACCATTGGAATGGGGGCTGGTTGCTGAGTGTCTAACATGGCATTATCTGACCATAAGGAAGGGCGTATCTGTCATAATTTGGGCAACAGGTTGTAAGTATCCCCAGGAGGTCCATCATAACCTTGAACGGCCATTGCATTGCATTGTACTCGTGTCGGAACCATCATTTCCGGGTGGAAAGGATTAGCCAGTGACATCACCGTTGCTTGGGAGATGCCCGGTTGGGAGCTCTTTTCAAACCCCGACAGGAGCTGGAGCAAAGGATGGGAGTTCACCCCGCCCACAGCAGCACTCAGGTCTCAAACATGGGCTCGCTAAGCTCCAACTCAGCATCTTAACCAGGGGAGCCACTGTGCTCCGAACAGCCATTAAGTGACGGGTTAATAGACGATTATCTGTAAGGTGTTTTTTTTAAGTGGCAAAATTCCAGTGACTGAGGGCCTCCATGAGGATTTTTTCCCCTTCATGTTAATTAATTGGGAGGGGGGATACTTTTGGCTGATGGAGAGCATTATGACTGAACATGAGAAAAATGCACAGATTTGGTGAAGGTGAGTTCTCACTTCTCCCTCCTCATTCCAAGGTTGTTTTGGGATGAATATTTGAAAAAAAAAAAAGGGGGGGGGCAACTGTAATACAGGTAGTCCTCAACTTATGACCACACCTGGGACTGGGATTTCTGTTGCTAAGCAAGGTAGTTGTTAAGTGAGTTGCACCCGATTTTAAGACCTTTTTAGCCACAGATGTTAAGTAAACCACTGCAGGTAAGGAAATCACGCAGTTGTTAAGCAAATCTGGCCATTGACTTTGATTGTTGGAAGCCAGCTGGGAAAATCCCAAATGTCAATCGCATGTCAGATGCAAAGGATCAAGACCATATGTTAAGTTTGCAGTTCAAAGATTATAATGTTCAACTGAAACAACTAAAGTTCTATACTAAATTAATGCCAGAAAAAGGTCAACGGAATTCCAGGCGGGTTGGACTGTTTGTGTCAATGAAGTGATTCTAAACTGATGACATGCTTAACTCCACCACCCAGCTCTGCCTGCTCATCTTCTACATCACATGACCCAGGGATGCCGCAACCATGGTAAATGCATGCCGGTCGCCGAGCCCCCAAATTTTGATCACGTGATGTTGGAGATGCTGCGACAATTGTAAGTGAGAGGACTGTTCATAAGTCACTTTTTTCGGTGGCATTGTGACTTGAAAGCAAAGGACTATTTGGACATTTCAGCGGAATCTAGGCCATGAAGAAAATGGCGGAGATTGTCTCGAAAAAGGATAAGACAAGTGGCTTTGATATGGCTATGTTCCCTCTGCTGCAGAGACACGGTTACAAGAGGAACTCTTTATCAGTGTCAAATTATGACAAATGACATTGGGGAGAAAGTCAAAAAGGCTGCTGAACATTGTCGCAGCAGAAACACCTTTGAAATTACGCAGGTATTTTTACCGCTCCTGCCTTTGGGGGGATATATATATATATATATATATATTTCTATTCCCCCATTTCAGCATGAATTAATCAGAAGAAATAAAAGATCGCTTTTTCCTCCACTCACATTTCTTCGCTGGCTTTCAAGGCTAGTAGCCAAATGGAGACAGGGAAGGAAGAGGAATGCAAATAAATAAATAAACAGGGAACAGGAGCGTTTAGGGAGAGTGACATAATGGCACGTCTGGCTTTGTGTGAAGAGAGAGAGAGAGAGAGAGAGAGACATCATTTTGCTCCTTGGACAGGCTAAATTGTGAAATTTGTGACCTGCTGTCACAACAGACTGGCAGGACGGCATCCTTGGACAGGAAGAAATATAAAATAAGCAGGCGTTTGGGGAAAACAGTAAAAGCCTGCAGATTTTGTTTTCTTTTTTTTTCTGCCGCGTATATTTGGGCAACACTTGAAGAA
The DNA here is from genome assembly GCF_900518735.1 of Pseudonaja textilis. Next base: position 5,615,784 of record NW_020769354.1, read on the forward strand.
TGGAAATGTGGCACGAAGCAAACATACTGAAGTGCAGCCCAAGACGTACCTATTCTAATCTCTTTTTGCCTTTTAGGTCCGGCCTCAGTTCCTGTATCTGCAAAATGGGGAGAATCCTTCTGAGTGATTTTACATGACTGTTAGAAGAATTTGAGAGCACAGTAGTCCTCAGCATACAATTGAATCCAAAATGTATGTTTGCTAAGTGAGAAATTTGTTAAGTGAGTTTTGCCCCATTTTACGACCTTTCTTGCTGCAGGAGTTAAGTGAATCACTGTGTCAGGATTCCAGCAATTGCTCTAATTAAATCATGATTCTCCAGCCAAACTTCAAAAAAATTCAAAGGATTTAATTAAGGCGACATACTGGCACTGCCTTGTATGAAGCCAACTCTGACATACGTAGTTTACAGTCCCCTGTGACCAGTGGTGGGATTCAAATTTTTTAACAACCGGTTCTGTGGGCATGGCTTAGTTGGTGGATGTGGCTTGGTGGTCATGTTATTGGCTGGGCATGGCCAACTCAATATCATTCACATCGAGGCACACATCTCCTCGCCTGTCCTCTCTTGACTGTGGGGATACTGCAACAGTCGTAAGTGTGAAAAATGGTCGTAAGTCACTTTTTTCAGTGCCATTGTAACTTTGAATGGTCACTCCATACAAGCAAAGTACCAGCAAAGGAGGAAAAAAAACTCCAGGGAAGTTCCAGAGACAGGAAGTCTAGTCCTGCCAAGAATCTAATAAGGGTTAACGGAGAGGCAGTTTCTGTAAGCAACACCAGAATGTTTCCTTCCTGCCTTCCTTACAGGATTAGGCCAGTAATTTCTTCTAACAACCAGTTCTCCGAACTGCTTAGAATATTAACAACCAGTTCTAGTGAATAGGTGCAAACTGGTAGAATCCCACCCTGCCTGTGACCCTGTTTCCCCCCTGGGTGTCACATAAACTAGATTCTCCAATTGAGCAGGTTCATGGGCTGGGTTTCATCATTCATGTTCTCCAATTAAATATATTTGCAGGCAAAAACTCTGGTATTTTAGTTACAATCTTTTAAAGATAAGAGTTGGAATGTACTTTCACTTCCCCCCCCTTTTTATGGCAACTACTAAAACAGGCATAGGAATGTTTTATGAGTTGACACAGGTACTTGTTAAATTAGTCACAGGGTTGTTAAATGAATCCGGCTTCCCCATTGCTTTTCCTTGTCAGAAGGTCACAATATGGGATCACATGACCCCAGGATTGACTTTATATTTCTGGTTTCCAGCAAAAACCGCCTCCACGGTGAGCAATGGATTAGTGTTATGACTCCCATGTTTGCTTAATGATTGCCACAAAACGTTCCATAACTGGACACATTCATGTGGGGAACTCTCCCAAGGAAGAGGGCATGAATTTATTCTCCAAAGCTTTTTTTTTTTTCTCTCCTCTTCCCTCCCCATCCTGATTTCCTTTCGTGCTGTGACTTTGTGAGCCTAAGCTTAAGGGCAGAGGGTGTTTTTCAAAACATGGTTTTTTTTCCCTCTCAATTTGCAAGGCAGCTTGGAAGATGTTTGGGGTGGGAGGAATGGTGAGAGAAAAGCATGGCTGCCTGTTTTGATAAAAGGATCTGAACAAATTAATTCAACCCTGTAAGTTGTTCTGAGCCACAGTTAAGGTTATAGGGGTGCTCAGCTGTTCTTTAGAACACAACAGGGTGGAAATAGTTCTCAAGGTGAAAAGAAGTGTGAAAACAGTCCGTCTGAGGGAAAAAAAATAGGTTTCTTAAGGTCTCTTTTCCAGGCTGTTTTTACATTTCTAACAGCTCCCTTGAAGCCTTGTCTATATAAATGTTGAATTATATGGTTCCTTGACTCTTTAGGAACAATTGCTCCGTATTACCTTTTTTTTTTTAATGTAATCTGTTTCATTTCCCTCAATATCCTGCCAGATCTCACAGAGGAATATCTTTAACTGCTATGAAGCATGATTTTTCCCCCCTCCAGCAGTACTTGAAGCTAATAAAGCTGGTTTCTCATCGGCTACAGGGAAATCATCTGAAATAAAAATGGGTTTGGATTGAAATTTTCCACATGTTTCTTTCTTCTTCTTAAACCTGACGTTCCCAAACTGAACATGCTGGAGACGAGAAAGGAAGGAGGCCTCAAACCATGGTTTCTGTCTTAATCAACATCCGATTTCCTTTCCTCATCCTCTTCTGGATGGGATTCCAGTTTGCTAGAAAGGTCTAAATCTGATGGGGCCTCTTATCACTGGATCGGTGTTTCTCAACTTTGGCAGCTTTAAGAAGTGTGGACTTCAGATCCCAGAATTCCCCAGGCAGCACGGGAGAACCCAGAGTTTCCAGGCTTCCTCATCCTGAGGAATGGCCATTTTTTTTTGCCCCATCCTCAATAATAGGCAGATATCCACAAGTCCCACTCCTAATCAAGAGGCAACAAAGAGTATGGCTCAATTTGGATGGTCCAAAGCAGGGGTGGGATTCTACCGGTTTGCACCTATTCGCTAGAACCGGTTGTTAACATTCTAAGCAGTTTGGAGAACCGGTTGTTAGAAGAAATTACTGGCCTAATCCTGTAAGGAAGGCAGGAAGGAAACATTCTGGTGTTGCTTACAGAAACTGACTCTCCGTTAACTCTTATTACATTCTTGGCAGGAATAGACTTCCTGTCTCTGAAACTTTTCTGGAGTTTTTTCCCCCTCCTTTGCTGGTACTTTGCTTGTGTGGAGTTACCATTCAAAGTTACAATGGCACTGAAAAAAGTGACTTATGACCGTTTTTCACACTTATGACTGTTGCAACAGTCATGAGAGGCCAGGCGAGGAGATGCATGCCTCGATGTGAGTGATGTTGAATTGGCCACGCCCTGCCAATATTACATGACCACCAAACCACATCCATCCAGTCACACCAAGCCACACCCACCAACTAAGCCACGCTCACAGAACCAGTTGTTAAAAAATTTGAATCCCACTCCTGCAAGATCCTATGCCTTTACTTTTTATATTTGCCATAGAGATAGAAGGAACAAAACAATTAACATACCAAGAGCATATAAGCAACAATGTACAGCAGAGACAGCCATTCTAATTAAGGGAGACCTATTTGCCAAGGGACGTGGTAGCTCAATGGCTAAGATACTGAGCTTGTCAATCAGAAAGGTCAGCAGTTCAGTGGTTCGAATCCCTACCACCATGTAACGGAGTGAGCTCCCATTACTTGTCCCAGCTTCTGCCAACCTAGCAGTTTGAAAGCATGTAAAAAATGCAAGTAGAAAAATAGGGACCACTTTGGTGGGAAGTAACGGCATTTTGTGTGCCTTCAGCGTTTAGTCATGCCGGCTAAATGACATGACCATGGAGACGTCTTCAGACAGCACTGGCTTTTCGACTTTGTAATGGAGATGAGCACCGTCCCCTATAGCCAGAAATGACTAGCACGGATGTGCGAGGGGAACCTTTACCTTTACCTATTTGCCAAAGTTGGCATAATATTTATGATTATTTTAGTGTAGTAATTAATCACCCTGGTGAACAAACAGCCAAGTCACGCATACAGTTCTGTTATTGGCTCTTCAACATTTGAGGTCATAATGGATCGGTTCCAAGTGTCACCCACCATTCTCCTTGGATGGCAGCTTTATTTGTTCTGTTCATGGACCGTTGATGGCCATCTACATCTTGACATGAACACCATCAAGAACTTCATATTTGGTCAGAAGGAGACAGAAGCCTATTCTAGGGAAGGCCCCGTTTCTACTTCTTCACACCCTCTAACAGGGAACCGAAAATTGGGCAGATCTCCTGCTCAAGCACCTCGGTCTTCTTCGCGGATTTTGCCAGGATGCAGCCAGGATGCTCTGGATTTGGAGAAGCTGCACCACGAAATGAGAATCATGGAGAAAGACATAAAGGTTTTCCAGCAAGAAATCATGGAAACGCTGAACAATCTGGAAGGCACGCTCAGCTACTTGACGGATCTGATGGCCCGACTGGAAAACAAGACTGGTGAGGTAGAGTCACCCTTCAGAGACAAGGACAACGGAGAGATTGCACAAAACAAAGTTCTCACTCCCCACCTGCTCTCAGAGAAGGATCTACACAAAAAACCCACAACGCTGGAAAAAACGTTTTTCAGTAAGAATGCGCAGCTGGAGCTAATAGTCCAAAAATGGGCTAAAGAATAGGGAAGCCCTACCAGTGGTTGCAGTTAAGAAGAGAGAGAATGAACATCCGAGGACGTTATCTTAAAAATGGGGCTTATGGGGGGTACAAAGAGAAGCAAGAGGATGATTAAAAATCATAATTAAACATAACATTCCAAATCTAATTAATCTCTCTAGTGCGGTACACTTCAGTCAATTGCCTGGAGGGTGGGATTTTTTTTTTCTTGGCTAATTAACAATGAGATGTTTATTTCCTTCTTTTTCCAAAAATATCTGAATGCAGGTATTCCAATTTTGCACAGGTAACATAAATTTGTGATCTTTCTCTTTCTTTCTCTCGCTCTCTTCCTTGCTCTCTCTACTTATTTTAAGCTTTTACATATACCATGTTGTCCCAGCAGATGTCAATACCTTGTCTGATCTTGAAAAAAATTAAGCAGGTTCTACCTGCTTAGTTCCCAGATGGGAGACCACCAGGAGATCCAGGAGCTGTAAGGTAGATTGAAAAATAATAATTAAAAAAAAAACAGCTGTGGCAAACTATTTCCATATAGTATTGGTGCATGTCTATGGAGGAATCAAACTCAGTTTTATTTCTCCATAGTAGAGTTTACTTAACTCACTGTATATCATCTTTTACAACAACAACAGTGTCCAGCAATGGCAAATTTAAGACCTGTGGACTTCCCAGAATTCTGGGAATTGAAGTCCATAAGCCTTAAATTTTTCAAAATTGGACATCCCTGTTTTAAGTCCTCAGTATGCTTTGCAAAACAGTATGGATAAAATGGGGAGAGAATGATATGCAGCATAACAGAATAAAAGTGCAGGAATCCAACTGGAAATGCTTGCTGAACAATTTTTATACTGTGCTTCATTATAAAATTCCCATGCCAGCATGTACTAAATAATAAAACAGCATGCAAGAAAAAGAACGCAACAGGTAGAATCACAGAAACAACATTTGGAAAAACCGATAATATTCTGCAGAGCGGTATACTATTAAGACTCTAAACAGTCCAAATAAATTCAAATGTTTGCAATTAAGTGTAGATAGCAGCTTTTCCCCAACGTGATATCCACACTGGCTGGAAATTTCAGCTTTTACAGTCAGCCTCGAAACTGAAGAAAAGTGATGGAAAAAAATTGAAGGCCTAAATTAAATCAACCGTTTTAATTCCTAGGAGGTCTTTGTCTATGGAGAATCTCAGACATTCAGGTTATGGGCTGTCCCAAAAGGTAGCTGACTTTGTTTTTCCTTGAAGACGTTTTGCTTCTCATCCAAGAAGCTTCTTCAGTTCTGACTGAATGGTGGAGAATGGAAGGATTTATATTCCTTGCAATCATCTGGTCATGATGGAAGAATAAAAATCCTTCCAGTCTCCACCATTCAGTCAAAACCAAAGAAGTTTCTTGGATGAGAAGCGAAACATCTTCAAGAAAAAACAAAGTGAGGTGCCTTTTGGGGGGAAAAAGGCACCTTTGGGACTTTGTTCTTTACCCATTGTTGTTTTGGGGTGATATATTTTTCCTCCCAAATATGTTTGCTTACTTTTCAAAACACGTTGTTCTTTCTTTCTCCCCTCCTTTTTGCGTTCATCTCTAATTGTTGATATTCCGAATCACACACACATTTTTTGGGTCAAAAAAGTCAAAATGGCCTCTGTGGTGGGACAGTTAAAACTATCTGGTTTTAAGGTGCATCCCAGGTAAAAATCAGGCTGAGCTCTGAGGGCTTGGTTGAAAGGGGAAAAAAAGGATTCTTGTCTCTTTTATTGTCTTTGAATCTTTCCTTTACTGGGGCAATAAGAGGACTTGTACTGAATAATAAATAATAATTAGCGCTGAATAATAAAGATGCTCACCTTTGACTTCCTTTTCCTGTTTCTTTGTGAATTGTGTATTGGAGTCAGTTTAGTGTACAAGGAATCCTCGACTTAACAATGATTCGTTTAGTGACCGTTCGAATTTTCAACAGCACTGAGGAAAGTAACTTAGGACCGATTTTCATACTTATTCCCATTGCAGCACCTCCATGGCCACATGATCTGAATTCAGATGCCTGGCAGCATCTGAATTCTGATCATGTGGCCAATATTTATGATGGTCCTAGTGTCATAGGATCCTCTTTCATGATCTTCCGGTGAGCAAAATCAATGAGGAAGCCAGATTCACTTAACAACCGTGTTACTTACCTTAACAGCTGCAGCGATTCACTGAACAACTGTAGCAATAAAGATCATAGTTTTGGAAGAATTATCCTTCTGGGTTCAGTTCCAAGTGGGGAAAAAAACACTGGAAACATGGAGGCTGTTTGGAAAGATGGTTTAATGGTGGACAGGACCACATGGCTTGGAGCTCCAAAGTGAAAAGGACGATTACATGCTTCAAGGTGAAAAGAGAAAAAGGGAGGGTGAGATGCTGAGAGACCCTTATATACCCTCTGTTGGGCCCCACGTTAGTGTTTCCTGTTCCTGTGCAAGAAATGTATCCGGGGTGGGATTCAATTTTTTTAACAACCGGTTCTATGGGCGTGGTTTAGTTGGTGGGCGTGGCTTGGTGATCGTGTGACTGGCTGGGTGTGGCCAACTCAATATCACTCACATCGAGGCACGCATCTCCTCGCCTGGCCTCTCATGACTGTGGGGATGCTGCAACAGTCGTAAGTGTGAAAAATGGTCATAAGTCACTTTTTTCAGTGCCGTTGTAACTTTGAATGGTCACTCCACACAAGCAAAGTACCAGTAAAGGAGGGGAAAAAAACTCCAGAGAAGTTCCCGAGACAGGAAGTCTAGTCCTGCCCAAGAATGTAATAAGAGTTAACGGAGAGGCAGTTTGTATAAGCAACCCCAGAATGTTTCCTTCCTGCCTTCCTTACAGGATTAGGCCAGTAATTTCTTCTAACAACTGGTTCTCCGAACCACTTAGAATGTTAACAACCGGTTCTAGCGAATAGATGTGAACTGGTAGAATCCCACCCCTGAATGTATCCCATTGGCTGTCAGACTCCCAGGGTCAGGGGTCAAAGCGAACTTTGTGGGCTTTCTCTGGACCACATGGCTTCAACTGAGTGTTGGCTGATACAATCTTCTCAGGCCAGGTGGTGAGATGGGTAGAGGCCTTTAATATGTAGAATACTCTAGCCTAGGCCTTAATGGCCCATTAGCAAAGGTGGGGTGGGGGCTGAGTTTCTGCCTCTCTGAGATCAGTTTCTGCTTTTGAGTTTCTACTCTTTTTAGGGGAAATATTCTGCCTTTTTAATATTTCCCAGAATATTTCATTTTTCTAGGAGAGGGGTGGGTGCCAACTTCCTACAGTAGGAGGGGCGAAACTCACTGACCAACAAAAATTTTGGGCTCCATTGTGGTCTTAAGTCGAGGACTGCCTGTAGTGATTAAAGCACTGGCATGAAAGCCAGCTGGGTGGCATTAGGCCAGTCCAGCTCTCTCACAGCCCAATTCACTCCACAGGGTGGTGGTGGTTGTTGTGGAGCAAATCAGAGGAGGAAGACTATGGTATGTTCACTGCCTAACAGAACAAGAAAGGTGGGATCAAAATCTAATGAATTAATAAACTTTTCCTCCAATATCCTCCTCTGCCCTACCCACATCAGCAGAGATGCCATGGTTGTGTTCCGAAAGGTTAATGTCATTTACAAAAAGCATGCCAGAGAAAAGGGGAGAGTGGGGAATTCAAACTGGTTTACCACTGTTTCGGTGGGCGTCACTCGGTGGGTGTACTTTGCATGCATGCAAGTGCTTTGTATGTGTGTGTGACAAATGCGTGCTTTGCACGTGCACAGAGGCTTTCCTACTGACCTTCTCCTGGAGTCTCCCTGTCTGTTCAACAGCTGACGTGTGGCAATCCTCTGTGCCACGCAATGCAGTTGAGTGTCAAAAGCAGGAAATAAAGGTCAGTATGGAGCTGGAGCAGGTGGGCGGGCCCAGCAGCTGATCGTTGGAGTGAACCAGTTCACTCCCAGAAGATCTTCGGAGCTATTGGTTCGACCAAACAGGGCCAAACCAGTAGAATCCCACCCCTAAAAGTGGGGTTCACTGATCTGTAGGCTATGATGGTACAACAAGGCTTAACTCCCAGTAATTTGTTGAATAAAGTCCAAAATCAGGGGTGGGATTCAAATTTTTTAACAACTGGTTCTGTGGGTGTGGCTTAATTGGTGGGCGTGGCTTGGTGGTCATGTTATTGGCTGGGCGTGGCCAACTCAACATCACTCAGATCGAGGCGCACATCTCCTCGCCTGTCCTCTCTTGACTGTGGGGATACTGCAACAGTCATAAGTGTGAAAAATGGTCATAAGTCACTTTTTTCAGTGCCATTGTAACTTTGAATGGTCACTCCACACAAGCAAAGTATCAGCAAAGGAGGAAAAATAACTCCAGTGAAGTTCCAGAGACAGGAAGTCTAGTCCTGCCAAGAATGTAATCAGGGTTAATGGAGAGGCAGTTTCTGTAAGCAACACCAGAATATTTCCTTCCTGCCTTCCTTACAGGATTAGCCCAGTAGTTTCTTCTAACAACCGGTTCTCTGAACTTCTTAGAATGTTAACAACTGGTTCTAGCGAATAGGTGCGAACTGGTAGAATCCCACCCCTGTCCAAAATCCTTGTGTTCAGCCTCCATCACTGATTTCTATTTATTTCTTCTTATGGGTGCAGCACTTCTTTGTATTTATTTATGCTCTTTCTTTCTTTCATTTGTCTGTCCTGGAAAAAAAATGTCTGAACATTTGCTTTCGATTAAAAATTATCAGTCTATCAGTCTATTATCTGCATGATACAGCTATTCCTCGATTTCTATCCACAAATTTTCACTGCTAAGTAAGACATTTGTTAAGTGAGTTTTGCCCCATTTTACAACCGTTCTTGCCACAGTTGTTATGCGAATCATTGCAGTTGTAAAGTCAGTAATATGGTTGTTAAGTGAATCTGGATTCCCCATTGACTCTGCTTGTCAGAAGGTTGTAAAAGTGGACCACATGACCCTGGGGACCCTGCTACGGTCATAAATATGAATCAGTTGCCGAAAGTCTGGATTCTGATCACATGATTACAGGGATGCTGTAGTGGTCGTAAGTGTGAGAAATAGCCCTAAGTCACTTTTTTCAGTGCTGTTGTAACTTCAGTCACTAAATAGTTGTACGTTGAGGACTACCTATATTCCACCCAAAGTCCGTTAAATGGAGGTTCATTAAATCAAGGGCTTATGTGAAATATCCAAACCAGTCCAATGCAAAATTAAAAGTCAAAACAAATCCAAAGCTATGAAAATGCCTCTTTCTGGCCCTGAAAATAACCTATTTGTTGGCTCAAGATGAGTTCTCAGGTGACTTTGATAGCTTGTTGCAGTCACCTCTGGAACTGCTTAAATCCCCCCTGTCTCCTGTTGAACTGTCCATGGACAAGGTTACTCTCTCCTTCTTGGGCAAGACCCAGCTACTTCTTTCTGCAGCCGCTGAGATCTTGGAAATTGCTGAGTTGCAACTGTATGCCTATTGCTCTTAGGAGAAGCCAAGTGGAACTAGAAAGTGATTGAGTGCTCCAATTCTTGGCCTGCTGGGTGATAATACGGAGAAAGGGCCGGGAGGGGAACTGTACTGCAGGGACTAGAATGAATAGTCACTTGTAATCGACAGTTTTTGGTACCAATTGAAGGTCTTTTTAGGGCTAGTGCATGGACGGGTTGCCGAGGAAGGACAATCTTATGACAGATGACGGAGACTGTTGTAAAGCTGGCAAAAAGAATTTGCTAAGCCAGTGTTTCTCAACTGTGTTTCTCAATACCGGTAGTCCTTGGGCAAGGTTATTGTCCACAACTGAGCCCCAAACCTCTGTGGTTAAGTGAGACATTTGTTAAGTGAGTTTTCCCCATTTTATGAGCTTGATTGCCATCGTTGTTAAGTGAATCACTGCAGTGGATACGTTAGCAATAGCACTTAGACTTATATACCGCTTCATAGTGCTTTACAGCCCTCCGTAAGTGGTTTATAAAGTCAGCCTATTGCCCGCAACAATCTGGGTCCTCATTTTACCGACCTCGGAAGAATGGAAGGCTGAGTCAACCTTGAGCTGGTCAGGATCGAACCACTAGCAGTGGACAGAGTTAGACTGCAATAGCAATAGCACTTACACTTATATACTCCTTCACAGTGCTTTACAGCCCTTTCTAAGTGGTTTACAGAGTCAGTATATTGCCTCCAACAATCTGGGTCCTCATTTTACACACCTCAGAAGGATGGAAGGCTGAGCCAACCCTGAGCCTGGTGAGATTCCAACTGCCAAATAGCAGGTAGCCAGCAGTCAGCAGAAGTAGCCTGCAGTACTGCATTCTAACCACTGTGCTACCACAGCTCATGTAGTTACCTGGTTGTCAAGTGAATCTGGCTTCCCCATTGTCTGGAGGTCGCAAAAGGGGTTCACATGACCATATGAGACAGCAACGGTCATAAGTATGAACCAGTTACCAAGCATCTGAATTTTGATCACATAATCATGGAGATGCAGCAAAGGTCCTAACTGTGAAAAACGGTCATTAAGACACTTTTTTCAACGCCGTCATAACTTTGTTCACCAAATGAACAGTTGTAAGTCAAGGACTACCTGTATGCTGGCTGGGGAATTCTGGGAGTTGAAGTCCGCAGGTCTTGCAGTGGCCAAGGTAGAGAAATCATGTGCTATAAACCATTTCTTCAATGGAAATTATTTGTGCAGAAATCTATTCTCTTTTTTGCCCCTTACATCTCTAAATGTTTCCTTTACTGCAGAAATAAGTGGGTGAATACTAATAAAACTGTCACTGATAGGCATTGGATAATAAAGATATTCACCTTTGTCTTTCCTGTTTCTTTGTGAACTTTGTCTGTTGGAGCCATTTTGGTGTACAATTAGTCCTGGTCTTAACTGTCAAGATAGAAATTTCCTTGCTTCTTTCAAACCCTAATGCTTTTCAACTTGCCAGTGAACTTGGGGAGAGAAAGGGGAATTGGAACACAGAGAAAGTATGCGGAGATCGTGAGAATGCGGAAACCATCAAGGTCACCACTGCAGCTGCCTGAGAAAGAGATGGATGGTTCCCGTAACAAGAGGACACCTCATAATTGGACATAATGGGTCACTGAGGGGTGGGGAGAAGAGAAAACCATTGTTTAACTAGGCAAGCTTTTATGAGGGAAAACCAGAGTTGGTTTTGTTTCTTCAGTATCAATATGGTATGTCCAACAAAGTTTCTTCAGTATCAATATGGTATGTCCAACAAAGTTTTATTTTTGAGAATTCAATTCTCCCTTGTTTTGGGTTCACTAGTAGGACAGCTGACACTTACACAGTGGTGGAATTCAAATATGTTTATCACCAGTTTCGTGGGTGTGGCTTGGTGGACGAGCTTTGTGTGCGTGCGCCAAACCTGAACTTTGCGTAGGTGCAGAGGCATTCTAACTCACCCCCTGCAAGCCGATCACTTCAGCAGCTGCCGCAAAGCAGCTGCGCTTCAAATTCAGAGGATAAAGGTAGTATGGGAGCCCGGGTGGGCCCAACACCAGAGCAGCGGAGAGAATTGGTTCAGTCTCTGCTGCTCATTGCTGCTACCGGCTCTGCAAAACCAGGCCAAACCGGTAGAATACCACCGCTGCACTTAAAACCATTCATTCAGTGACTGTGTGAAGTTACAACAGCACTGAAATACGTGACTTATGATTGTTTTTCACACTTACGACCGTTGCAGCATCCCCGTGGTTCAGGTGATCGAAATTTGGACACTTTTGCAAGTGGATCATATTTATGACGATTGCAGTATCTCAGGGTCACGGGATCCCCTTTTGCGGCCGTCTGACATGCAAAGTCAACGGGGAAGCCAGATTCACGTAACGCAATTGCGTTACTAACTTAAGACCTGCAGCGATTCACTCAACAACGGCGGCAAGAAAGATCATGAAATGGGGCAAAACTCACTGTCTTGCTGGGTAATGGAAATGGTGGTTGTACGTCGAGGACTACCTGTAGCGGTTAAAGTGCTGGCATGAAAGCAGGGGTGGGATTCAAATTTTTTTAACAACCAGTTCTTATGGGCGTGGCTAGTTGGGTGTGGCTAGGTGGGCGTGCCATGTAACTGGGTGGGTGTGGCTTCTTCTTTCTTTTTTTTTTTGCAGCACCCCCCCTTTTTTTTGCCTCCTGGGCCTCAGCGAAGCCTCATGGGGGATATTTTTGCTCCCAGGAAGGCAAAAAACTGCCCCCCACCCTTCCACGCATCCCTTTTTGCCTCCTGGGTGAAGCCGTAAGACAGCGAGGGGGATCCCGGCACAGCTGATAATCAGAACAGCTGATCATCAGGAGGAGAAGAAAAAAAAAGAAATACCTTAAAGAGTGGTTGGGTGGGGGACAATGCAATCAGCCATGTTGGGCCTGCATGCGATGTCGCGCATGCGTGAAAAGGACCGACTGGGCAGGGAGGGGAGGGGCGGGTGGGGAGGGGCATGGCCAGCCAGAGGCACGATTTGCCAGTTCTCTGAACTGTGCAGAATCATTGTCAGCGTTCCAACAAACGTCCATTCCAATCAGTAACGCCGAGACAAGCGTAATCTCAAAAGTACCTTTGTTAGAATAGCACCTGGCACATCTGTGGAATCTCGAAACTAAAAGTTTCCCGGACTCCCCACAATGGCCCAAATTACAATCCATACCGTTTTTTTCCCATCATCACATCACATGGACCAATCATGATCTGCCTCAGTGTAAGATCCTTTTTCTCTGCTGCGCCACACTTAACAACCTTGAACTAAGAAAAGAATTTCATTTTGTCTCCTTAGAACTACACAATTGAAATCACCCCCCTCACACTTTCACAGGCTGTGTGGCAGCGTGGAATATGGCTTCCAACGCTGACAATCATAACAACCGGTTCTATAGAACCAGTCTGAACCAGTAGAATACCAGCCCCTGCTGGGTGACCTTGGGCCAGTCACTCTCTCACAGCCCAATTCACCCTGTAGGGTTGTTGCTGTGGAGCAAATAGGAGGAGAAAGGTATACAGGTAGTCCTCAACTTACAACAGTTCATTGAGTGACCATTCAAAGTTACAACGGCGCTGAAAAAAGTGACTTATGACTGTTTTTCACACGTATGACCGTTGCATGATCCCCAAGATCATGTGTTTAAAATTCAGGTGCTTGGCAACTGACTCATATTCAGGATGGTTGGAGTGTCCTGGAGTTGTGTGATCCCCTTTTGTGACCTTCTGACAAGCAAAGACAGTGGGGAAACCAGATTCACTTAACAACGGTGTTACTAATTTAACAACTGTGGTGATTCATTTCACAATTGTGGCAAGGAAGGTCGTAAAATGGGGCAAAACTCACTTAACGAATGTTTCACTTAGCCCCCAAAATTTCAGCCTCAATTGCGGTCGTAAGGCGAGGACTACCTGTATTATGTATGATCGCTGCCCTGAGTTACTTATAAAATAATAAAGGTGGGATAAAAATATAATAAATACACTTTTTTTCTCTGCCCCATCTACCCTCTAGTGGCAGATACCGTTGCAAACCCCACCAAAAAAAAATTGCTAAGCCATTTCTCCATCCCTCTGTGGAAATTATTTGCACAGAAATCTATTTGCCTGCAAAGTCAAGCACCCCTGTAATTTATTAAAGTTCCCCCTTTGGGTCGCTTCAAAGAATTCTTGGCTCACCCCAGGCGAGAGGAGGCCCTACCCGACTGGCGTGGCTCGCCTTCCGACGGTACCAGCGAAGTGGCAGCTTTCCGAATCGGAGGTGTGTGTGTGCTAAACATAGTATATTAAGGCTCTTGTCAGGCTGATCAATATTTAATGTGAAACTTACAAAGATTGGCTCTGGGATGCATTAAAAATGGGATCCTTAGCTGCAGGTGGCAATTTCTAAGACATAGTCGAAGTGGTTTTGATTATTTAGCGAGCTGGCAATCTGCAGCATTTAAATATATGTAGGGTTGTGAGGCTTTCCGTAGCAAGGGCAAGTGCTCCAAATATGTTGACTTTCCCGTTGTTTGTTTCTGGCCTTAAACGGAGACAAATGATTAATTATTTATCTGTCACATACCATTAGTCTGCTGGATCGCTTGCTGCTTTTCCCGCTGCCCTTGAAACTAACTGCAGGTAGTCCTTGACTTACAACCATCATTGAGCCCAAAACTTCTGTTGCTTAAGTGAGACATTTGTTAAGTGAGTTTTGCTCCACTTTACGACGTTGAGTGAATCACTGCCGTTATTGAGTTAGTAGCAAAGTTTGTTGAGTGAATCCGGTTTCCCCATTGACTTCGCTTGTTGGAAGGGCACAAAGGGGGAATCCCATCCCTTGGGGACACTGCAATCGTCATAAATACGAGTCGGTTGCCAAGGATCTGAATTTAGATCCTGTGACCATGGGGAAGCTGCAACAGTCAAAAGGGTGAAAAATGGTCATAAGTCACTTTTTGCAGTGTTGTTGTAACTTCGAACAGTCATTAAACAAACTGTTGTCCATAGTCCTCTATATACAACCATTCATTTAGCAACCAAGTTATGACAATGCTGGGAATGGAATGGAATGGAATGGAATAGAATAGAATAGAATAGAATAGAATAGAATAGAATAGAATAGAATAGAATAGAATAGAATAGAATAGAATTCTTTATTGGCCAAGTGTGATTGAATGCACAAGGAATTTGTTTTGGTGCATATGCTCTCAGTGTATATTAAACAAAATATACATTCTATAGAGTATGCCAAAACTATTAGATATATAGTTTTTTCCCCTGTGCTATCACTTTGCTGAACACTTACGTCCCACAGCATTGTCTGATTTTTTCATCTTTTCTCATCCTTTCCTCTTTTCTGCTATCTTTTCTTATTGGTTTCTTATGACTTATAAATTGCTGTTTATTATGATCTATTCAAGAACCTGTTACTTGCTGTTTATATATACACTGTGAGCTTATGCACCAGAGACAAATTCCTTGTGGGTCTATCTGATCACCCTAAAGAATTCTATAATTCTATGATTCTTCTAGGCCAGTCCATACCCATGGCATCACCCTGATCCTAATACGATTCCAGGTAGTGTACAAACTCAGAAAGTGGATTAAGGGTAACCAGGATAAGCCCATTTTCTAGGGCCTGCCAATGCATGATAAGCAAAGAAGAGAAGGACGAAGCTCACGAAAAGAGACGCAAATCTCTATTTATATGGGATGAAGGCTGTGGGAAAAAAAAATGTTGGGGAGAGAAGGAAGTCGTGAAATAAAAACCAGCTTGTTGCCTGAATCAGGGAGGCTAAATTTCTCCTGGGGAGGGGAGGGTTGTATTGTTGTGTTGCCAAGCATTTCGCAGGACTCTCAAAAGGGAAATGTGAAAAGTCCGGTCTCTTTGGCGGCTTGTTTGCAGTGATTCCTCCTTGCTATCACTTATGATAAAGAGAGTTAGCTTCTTAAGCCACAACAGTGCTCCAATTATCCGACCGCTGGGAGAAATTGTCGAGGTAGCTTTGCACGGAGTGTTAAGACCTGACAGGCATTCAAGCTGCATGCAGGAATCCAACAAATTTACAGTTTCTGAAGGATCTGGGTGGACTTGACTTCATCCCTTTCATTTCCCCAAGCGGCAACAGATTTTAGAACACATTTTTTACTGCATATTACATTTTGTTTGTAAGCTGTCTCCAACTCCATGCACAGCTCGCTGGAATAAAACCGGTGAGTGGAAGCCTGGTGTTGAAATCAGGAAGAACGAAATAAGTACAGGTTGTCCTTGACTTACGACCACCAAGGAGCCTGAAATTTCTGTTGCTAACGGAGATGTTTGTTAAATGAGTTTTGCCCTGTTTTACGGTCTTTCTGGCCACCGTTGTTAAGCGAATCACTGCAATGGCTAAATTAGTAACGTGGTTGTTAATGTCAGGGCTCTGGTAGTTACCCCCCATTTAAATCATGAGTCTTTAGCCAGATTTTCAAAGCTTAAAGAAGATTTATTAGGTGCAAGCCGGTGCTGCCTGGGTGTAACCGACTCTGAGACGCACCATTCATTGTCATCCTTACAGAATTAGCCCAGTAATTTCTTCTAACAACCGGTTCTCCAAACTGCTTAGAATGTTAACAACTGGTTCTAGTGAATAGGTGCGAACTGGTAGAAACACATCCCTGGGGGCAGGGGGGCTGGACTAGAAGACCTCCAAAGTTCCTTCCAGTTCTATTTTGATTTTGGTTCCAATAAGCCTGGCCCAACTTTGCTGCAGTTGCTGCATTTCTTACAGATTGGGGAAATCATTTTACAGGCAATCCTTGATTTATAAGCCACAATGGAGACCAGAATGTGTGTTGTTAAGCAGAGTGGTTGATACCTGAGTGGTACAATTCTTTTGCCACCGTTATTAAGCAAATTGTTGCAGTTGTTCAGTTTTTAATGAAGCAAATCTGATTTTTCCCATTGATTTTGCTTGCTGGATGCCAGTTGGGAAGGTTGTAAATTTTGATCACGTGATCTCAGGATGCTACAGTCATTATAAATACATGCCGGATGCCAAGCAACTAAATTGTGATCATGCGAATATGGGGAATGCTATGTTGGTTGTAGCTGTGAGAACCGTGTGTAAGTCACATTTTTCAATGCCCTCGTAACTTTCAAGTGTCACTAAGTAAACCGTTGTAAGTCGAGGACACCCTGTATTTCCCCCAGTTTTGACAGAATTACCCATTAAACTCTAGTTCCCTCTTTACAATAAATTATACTGATTAAAGGCTACTCATTTCTTACATGGTGATGGGACATGACATATGGCAACCATGGAGCTTTTCATAAATTAGATGTATATTCTTTTTTCTTTTTTTTTCCAAAATATATTGAAAACCAGCCTGAAGTAAACAAACAGCCTATAAGGGAGGACAACAATTTCTCCCCCAAGGAGAGAAAGCAAAGACATCACCCGGCAGGTGTAGCTTTGACAGTAACTTGCTTCATGAATATGGAATAGCAATTAGAGGCTTTATTTAAAACTTGTGCTGTCCTTGGGGGAAATCCCTTCTCTCTGCCTTTCATTTATACCTCTACCTGGTTCAGGTTGAGAATATTTTGATTTTTTTTTTCTTTAAAACAAAAATACACGTTCCTTCCAAAAAACAATGGAGCTCTAGAACAGGACAAGCACTTCTTGAAAGACATTATAAACCTAGAAAGCTAATTCTCTCAATGTACTACAGGTAATCCTTGGCTTATGAACATTCATATCGTGACCATTGAAAGTTGCGTGACACTGAAGGGGGCAACTTAAGCAGAGGTCTCCAACCTTGGCAACTTTAAGACTTGTGGACTTCAACTCCCAGAATTCTCCAGTCAGCAGAGCTGGCAGAGCTGGCTGGAGAATTCTGGGAGTTGAAGTCCACAAGTCTTAAAGTTGACAAGGTTGGAGACCTCTGGACTTAAGGACTGATTCTCGCACTTATGCAGCATCCCCGTGGTCACAGGCAGGGGTGGGCTTCAAAAAATTCAGCAACCAGTTCTCTGGCCGTTGCTGGGTGGGCGTGGCCATGGTGGGCGTGGCCTAATCGGGTTCCGGCATTTTTGCCTTCCCTGGGCTCCAGAGGCTTTCCTTGAGCCTCTAGTAGGCAAAACAGCCTCCTGTGGGCCCATTTTTCACCCTCCCTGAGCCTTCACACGGGCCTTGCGCTTACCTCGCATCCAAAACGGGCCATGTGAAGACTCCTGGGAGTGGAGGGGTGGGGTGGGAGGGGCCTGCCAGGGGTGGGATTTGGCGGTTCTGTGAACTGGCTGTGGATTCTCCCGAACCCGAGCAAATCTGTAGTAGCTCACGCCGGTCACAGGATTAAAACTTGAGCGCTTGGCAATAGCAATAGCACTTAGACTTTATATACCACTTCCTAGTGCTTTTACAGCCCTCCCTAAGAAGTTTACAGAGTCAGCCTCTATTGCCCCCAACAATCTAGGTGCTTGGTTTACTGACCTCGGAAGGATGGAAGGCTGAGTCAACCTTGAACAGTCAGCAGAAGTAGCCTGCAGAACTGCACACTTCCTATCTACCTACCTACCTACCTACCACCCTTCCACCACCCCCTCTCCCTCCCTCCCTCCCTCAGTGGCGCAGTGATTAGAGTGCAGTACTGCAGGCTATTTCTGCTGCCTGCCAGCTGCCTGCAATTTGGCAGTTCAAATCCCACCAGCCTCAAGGTTGACTCAGCCTTCCATTCTTCCGAGGTAGGTAAAATGTTGGGGCAATATGTTGACTCTGTAAACCACTTAGAGAGGGTGGTAAAGTGGCATATAAGTCTAAGTGTTATTACTGTCTGTCTATCTATCATCTATCTATCTATCTATCTATCTATCTATCTATCATCTATCTACCTACCTACTTACCTATCCATCCATCCATATATGTATTATCTATCTATTATCTATCTATCTATCTATCTATCTATCTATCTATCTATCTATCTATCTATCATCCATCTATCTATCATCTATCTACCTAATTACCTATCCATCCATCCATCCATCTATCATCTATCTATCTATCTATCTTCAATATCATCATCATCATCCATCTATCCATCCTATTTTCCCCACAACAACAACCCTGTGAGGTGGATTAGACCAAGAGAGAAAGGCTCAAGGTCACTCAGTTGGCTTTCATAGTTAAAACAGGACAAAGAATTCAGCGTCTCCCATTTTCTAGCCCGGCACCCTTGCCCCTGGACCAAACTGGCTGTTCTCCCTAAACTTTGTGAATAAAAGTTACAAGGAATGATTCCTTGTGCAATCTTCTATTAAACCTTAGATAGTGTCAGTCTAGGAAAACTGGATTCCATTTTGAAATAGTTATTGCTTAAATTTGGAATAAATGAACCCTATACTCCATGGAGGATAACATTGATTTGTTTTGGCAAGTCTTTCTGCTCCTTCGTTAACCTGCCTGTATGTATCTTCCAAGCTGACTTCTGGTTCGGTGTGTCTGTCTTATGACCAATTTATCAAGCGATTCAGCCCTTCATCATCAACTCCCCCATCCTGAAGTCTAGGAAGCATCTGTGGAAGGGGAGGGGGCACTTGGAGAGAGTTTCAGGGAAAATGATTTATTGGCTGTCAAATGCCCTTCTTTCCATTGGCTTGAGCCTGCAAATTTGGAGACGTAAACACTGGGCCTTCCTTAACGCCAGCAGTTGCAGGCACTGAGGTACATCTGACACAGACACAGGTAGTCCTTGCCTTACAGCCATTTGTTTAGTGAATGTTTGAAGTTACAATGGCCCTGAAAAAAGTGACTTAAGACTTGCCAGTGGCCATGAGATCAACATTCGGATGTAGACAATGGGCTCCTATTTATGACGGTTGCTGTGTCCTGGGGTCGTGGGATTACCTTTTGTGTCCTTCTGATAAACAAAGTCGATGGGAAAGCCAGACTCACTTAATGACCAGATAACGCACTGAACAACTGCAGTGATTCATTTAACAACGGTGGCAAGAAAGGCTGTAAAAAGGGGCAAAATTGACTTAACAAATGTCTTGCTTAACAACTTTGGGGCTCAGTTGTGATCATAAGTTGAGGAACTACCTGCAATGATCATACAATTCACTTAACAATTTCAGTGATTTGCTTAACAACCATGGCAAAAAAAGGTTGTAAAATTTGGCAAGACTCACTTAGCAAGGGAAATTCTGATCGCAGTCGTAAGTGGAGGACTATATGCACGAGAACCTATGTACAGTGAAGAATTAGGAGGGTTTTTTTTCCTTTTCCTTTTCTTTTAAAAAGGCAATCAGGACCTCTTTCCTCTTCTGAAAAACAAGGTAAACTGTTTCCCAGTGTTGGCCACTGAGCTGTGATGGCACAGTGGTTAGAATGCAATTTGCAGGCTGTCTAAGGAGATTCTCAGTCATCCAGGTCATGGTTGTCCCAAAGGTGCTTTTTCAAGAAGCAACTGGACTTTCTGGTTTTTCTCTGAAGACATTTCATTTCTCATCCAAGAATGAGGAGCGAAATGTCTTGGATGAGAAGTGAAACATCGTCAAAAAAAATTTAAAAATAAATAGAAAGTCCAGTTGCCTCTTGAAAAAGCGCCTTTGGGACAGGATTGCGGGCTAATTCTGCCGACTGCCAGCAGTTCGATCCTCACTGGCTCAAGGTTGACTCAGCCTTCCAACCGTCCGAGGCTGATAAAATGAGGAGCCAGATTGTTGGAGGCAAGAGGCTGACTCTGTAAAGCGCTTTTACAGAGGGCTGTAAAGCACCGGGAACAGGGGTGGGGCTGCTGGGGGGTGTTCACAGGGATTTGGGAGAGCCCCTAGCTAAGATTCTGTGAAGTTTGGAGAACCCCCAAATCCCACTCCTGGCTGGCCACGCCCACCCTTCTCCTCCCAGGAGTCCCCACATAGCCCGTTTTGGATGCAGGTAAGGGCAGGGTGCGCACGGAGGCTCAGGCAGGGCAAAAAACGGGTCTCCCAGAATTTCAGGAGGGAGCCTCTGGAGCCCAGGGAGGCTGTTTTCGCCTTCCTGGAGGCTTCAAAAAAGCCTTCGGAGCCCGGGGAGGGAAAAATGCTCTCACGCCACGGTGCAGAAGGCCAACTAGGCCACGCCCACCATGGCCACGCCCACCCAGTAACCAGGCAAAGAACCCTTTGCTAAAACTTTTGAAGCCCACCCCTGACCGTGAAGCGGTATATAAGTCTATTGCTATTGCAGGCTAATTTTGCCTACTGCCAGGAGTTTGATCTTCACTGACTCAAGATTGACTCAGCCTTCCGTCCTTCCTGAGGTAAAATGTGGACCCAAATTGTTGAGGACAAATAAGCCGACACTGTAAGCTTTACAGAGCTGTATATAAGTCTAATTGGTATTGCTATTGCTATAAATATGTATGGACTCGGGCTCCCAGAATTCCCCCAGCCAAAATTCTGGGAGCTAAAATCCTTACACCTTAAAGTAACATGTCTGGCTACATAAAGAGATCATCCTGTTGAGGGATATGCAGGTATGGCAGGTGACCAATGTTGGTAGTTGACTATCTTTTCCTTTTGGGAGAGAGTCAAGAAACGTGTGTTTTGGCATGGCACCGAAAGCAGGACAAAGCTCTCCTTACTGGCCAACTGTTCTAGCGCCAATTACCTGAGATATATTCGCTGCAAATTCTGGCCAGGAAAGGCAAATTATGACTGATGGTTGGCTTCTCTGCGAGTGCTCAGAATTATAAGCAAGTAAAAATGCCAATTTCCACTGACATTTCATTTAACTTACAGATCCTCAACTTCGGATCACAGTTCAGGCCAGAGTTTCTGTTGTTAAGCAAGCTGGTTGTTAATTGAGTTGTTTCCAATTGTATGACCTTTTTTTGACACAGTTGTTAAGTGACTCACTGCCTATCACACGGTCATTAGGCAAATCCAATATCACCCATTGACTTTGCTTGTCAGAAGCCAGCTGGGAAGGTCACAAATGGTGATCGTATAACCCCAGGACATGGCACATATCGCAACTACATGCCAGTTGTCAAGTACCTACATTTTCATCATGTGACCTTGGGGATGCTGCGTTGGTTGCAAGTGTGGAGGAAGTGTGTGTAAATCACTTTGTTGTAAGCTTGAATGGTCATTAAACAAATGGTTCAATGGTGGGATTCAAAAAAAATTATTACCGGTTTTGTGGGTGTGGCTCGGCGGGCGTGGCGTGGCTTAGTAGGCATGGCTTGGTGGGCATGGTAGGGGAAGGATATTGCAAAATTCCCATTCCCTCCGCACCCCACTAACCTGCTTTCCAGCTCCGTTTTCCTGTGCAGGGTAACAAAAGGAGACCCAGCCAATCAGCTGGGACTCAATGGGAGGCAGAGAAGAAATGGGGGCGGGGCCAGTCAGAGGTGGGATTTGCCAGTTCTCCGAACTAGTCAAAATTTCCGCTACTGGTTCTCCAGAACTGGTCAGAACCTGCTGAATACCACCTCTGAAATGGTTGTAAGTTGAGGACTACTTATACTTAATTTTGGTTTTAATGTTTTGTACCTCTGTTTTTATAATATTTGCAAGACATCTAGTGTTGCTTGTCAGTGAGATGGGCAACATATAAATTTAATAAATGAATGAATAAATGAATGAACAAACAAACAGTTATTGACTGTTCTTTGGGAAAGCTGCACTAAGATTGAGACCATGTGTTTAGAGAGACAAAGACTTCTGTGTGTGTGTGTGTGTGTGTGTGTCCTTATATCTGTTTGGCCCCAAAGACAGGCTGCCTTATAAATTCAAACTGCCCATAAGGGGGATTTGTTCTTGTTAAACATCCCTTGGGCTCCAGTGGGACGCTTTTAGAAACAAGATGCCACGATATCTCGGCCAATCTATTTTCCAGCTCTCAGACATTAAGCAAAGAGAAACATTCCGTGCAATTCTCTATATAAAGAGGGCCTGGATTAAGTTTGGATTTGCTCCCCGGTGCGATGAACTGTCTCCTCTGTTTTTCTGCTTTTAAAATTGGATTTCCGATGGATTCCATACAGATCCCTCTAAGAGATAGCAGGGAAGGAATAAAATGGGATGGAATGAGATGGGATGGGATGGGATAGGATAGGATAGGATAGGATAGGATAGGATAGAGTACAGTACAGTACAATACAATGCAATGCAATGCAATACAATACAATACAATACAATACAATACAATACAATACAATACAATACAATACAATAGCTTGGAGTCTTCTAATCCAACCCGCTGTTCGAGCAGGTGACCCCTATACAATTTCAGATAAATGGCTGTCCAGTCTCTTCTTTAAAAACCTCCAAGTGATGAAGCATCCACAGCTTCTGAAGGCAAGCAGTTACACTGGTTAATTGTTCTCACTGTCAAGAAGTTCTTCCTTAATTCCAGATTGCTTCTCTCTTTGATTAGCGCTTTGGAAAATAGGTTGACTCCCTCTTCTTTGTGGCAGCCCCCAAGATATTGGAACACTGCTATTGTGTCATCCTTCTTTTCTCTAGTCTAAAGGTAACGGTTCCCTTCGCACATACAAAACATTTGCTATTTGAATACAGCTCATCTGACTGGAACCCACATTATGTATCTGATATTAATACAGTTGAGAAAGTCCAGAAATATTTCACAAGGAGAGTTCTCCACTCCTCTACTCGTTGCAGAATACCTTATGCCACCAGACTTGAAATTCTAAACCCAGAAAACCTAGAACTACGCCGCCTTCGGTTCGATCTAAGTATAGTATATAAAATCATACATTGCAATGTCCTACCTGTCAATGAATTCTTCAGCTTCAACCATAACAATACAAGAGCACACAATAGAGGCAAACTCAAGGTTAATCGCACCAAACTTGATTGCAGGAAATACGACTTCAGCAACAGAGTGGTCAGTGTCTGGAATACTCTACCTGACCCTGTGGTTTCTTCCCCAAACCCCAAAAACTTTAACCTTAGACTGTCTACTATTGACTTCACCCCTTTCCTAAGAGGTCTGTAGGGGGCGTGCATAAGCGCACCAATCGTGCCTACCATCCCTGCCCTATTGTTTCTTTTTATTTTTCTTATATGTATCCATGTATTCATAACTATGTTTATGCTTATACCTATTATCTTGTAAGCGATTGACACATCAAGTAAATAAATAAATAAAATAAATACCTGCTACGCATTTCCGGCTCTAGGGGGTGGTGCTCATCTCTGTTACAAAGCCAAAGAGCCAGCACTGTCCAAAGATGTCTCCGTGGTCATGTGGCCGGCATGACTAAACACCAAAGGCGCACATAATGCTGTTACCTTCCCGCCAAAGTGCTCCCTATTTTTCTACTTGCATTTTTACATGCTTTCGAACTGCTAGGCTGGCAGAAGTTGGGACAAGTAACGGGAGCTCACTCTGTTACGCAGCGCTAGGGATTCGAACCACCAAACTGCCGACCTTTCTGATCGACAAGCTCAGCGTCTTAGCCACTGAGCCACCGCGTCTCTAGACTAGCCAAACCCAAATCCTGCAATCGTTCTTCGTTCTTCGACTAAACCATTTTAGTCTCCAGGCCCTTAATCATCCTCATTGCTCTTCCAGTCTGCACTGTTTCCAAAGTCTCAAGATCTTTTTTGTAATGTGGTGACCAAGACTGGATGCAGTATTCCAGGTGTGCTTTTAGTAAAGCTTTATAAAGCGGCACTAATAATTCACCCTATGCCTTTGTTTGTGCAACCAAGGATTGCATAATGAAAAGAGCAGAGGTGGCTACTTTAGGGGAGGAGGGGAACGTAAATACCAGTGCTGAACCCTGTTTCTTTTTGACCTCAAAACCAGCTGAAAAAGTTAGTGCTGGCCGAGCACTTCTCTCCATTTAGCCAACTTTACCTTCATTATGGGATTTGCTGCCGATTCCACAATTTCAATGCACAATTCCCACGCATGATTTATTTCTGTCATAGAAGATACTAGATTTGCACGAATGAGCATGGTTGCACACATCAATTACACCTCTCTTGGGGTGAGGATGAGGAAGGGAAAAATAATTTTAATCTTGGGGCAGGGTGGGGGAAATAGTCTTTCATCCATCAAAAGACTCTTCGCTTCTTCCTGGATGGGTTGTTGTTGGCTTCAGGGTCAAAAAAGCAATAAAAATGGCTGAGGGCTAGAAACTTGAATTTGGACCTTTCTTTACTCGCATTTTAGGTATGGCAGAAACATACCCCAGCAGATTCCACCACCACCCCGATTGTTCCATCATGACATAGTTTTCTGTAGATTTATTTATTTATTTATTTGGAGTACAATGTTGGCAAAATAATGACAAAGATGTTAAAAAGCACATCATAATTACATTCGCAAATACATTCGCAAATATGAAACTATTTACTTTACAGCCAGTGCTCTATTTATGACTGCAATTGAGCACAAAATTTATCTTGCTGTGAAACATTTGTTAAGTCAGTTTTACCTCATTTTATGACCTTTCTTGCCACAGTTGTTAAGTGGATCACTGCAATGGTTCAGTTAGTCACCCGGTTGTTAAATGAACCATTGACTTTGCTTGTCAGAAGGCCGCAAAAGGGGACCACATGATCCCGGGACACTGCAACTGTTATAAATAGGAATCAGTTGCCAAGCATCTGAATTTTGATCACAAGATCATGGGGATTCTGCAACGGTCATGTGAAAAACAGTTATAAGTGTTGTGGCTCGCCAGCTGCCAGCAGAGCTAGTGGCAGACTCGGAGGATGACGAGGTTGGGGAAGAACTTGGGTCAGTTCTGGAGTTTGGGGAAGACTCTGATGGATGCTCAGTGTCAGACATAGAGACCAGCATTTCCCAGGCAAAGAGGCAGCTGCCTGTGGAGTCAGAGATGAGTGAGGAGGAGGAACAGCTGGGGCCTGTTCCAGATGCGCGTATGCACAGAGCAGATAGGAGAGCTGAACAACAGAGGACAATGAGCCGGCTAGGGAAGCAAAACAAACGTGGACTCTGACTGGCTCCTCCCTGGCTGGCAAATAAATAGGAGGAAAGGGGATGGTTTGGTTGTTGCAGACAACAGTTCGCATTTCAGGAAAGTTTGCTCTTTGTGTGTTTCATGCAACAAAGATTGCCTTGCCAGAACTGAGGTTTGTCCATTTTTCTGTTCAAACTGGCTTAATTTGCAGCCTCCTGGCTGTAAGATCACAGTCTTGCATTTATCATAAAAAGTTGATAAGGACTGTTGTTTCAGTTAAATTCTTTGCAGGACTCTTGCCTGGACTTTCTGTTGGTGAATGCAGCTAATTCCCAATGTGTAACTAAAGAGGGGTTTGCAGGGAGCCTGTTTCTTGCTTCTGCAAAGGCTGGGTCAGAACAATAAATAACTTTTTTCTGTGCTGTTGTAACTTTGAACAATCACTAGAAACTGTTGTAAGTTGAGGACTATCTGTATTCCTTAAAGCAGGGGATGTTGTGACACTGTGACGGAGTAATAGAGGATCATTCTTCTTCTGTAGGATATACAGCCTTCAGTTATTCTTAGCAGTGTTGGAAATAACTCAAAGCCAACAAAAGAAACTTGGATTGTTGAAAACAAAGAGAATTTATTAAAAAAAATAATAGACCATTTGCAAAGCGCCGGTGACCTTTTAGAACCTCAACAAGCCGGTTCAAAATCAAAAGCTACACCTTTGAATTCCAAAACATATAGAGTTTCATCTTGATGCCCAAGTTCCCTCCTTCTTGAGACTCATTGGATATTGTT
The DNA here is from genome assembly GCF_900518735.1 of Pseudonaja textilis. The sequence goes on from NW_020769354.1 coordinate 5,642,169, forward strand.
AGGAATGTAAGTCACCTAACAGTTATTTGGGTTGGAAATATATAAACTAGGATAGACATTTTAATACTATGCATTTAAGAGAATGCTAAAATTGTAATTGGGTGTGGTTCCTCAAACGGCCATAAGATGGAGCCAGAAACCTGGGTTGTTTAGTTTTAGTCTCAGAAGAGAGTGTGAGTGAGTCTCTATTTCCTTCTGTTGGAAAGAGTTGCCGTCCCATTTTTCCTTATTGACTGTTATTCTTGGATTTGATGTAAGTCTGTTACTGAACTGTTTTTTTGATACTGGACTTTGATATTCAGATTATCCCTGAACTGAACGCTGACTGCTTTAAATGTGAATGACTTGGACTGCTTGTTTGGACTGTGTTTAAACGTTTATTGAAAGTAAAAACCTACATTAACTGTAAAGTGTATCTGTGTGCTGTGTGTGTGTGTGTGTGTTATTCTTCACTTCTCTCACTACGTCTCCCTGCATGTGCTCATTCTCCTAACAGGGAATTACCTCAACACTGGTTATGGGCCCAGGCCATACCAGCCTCAGATAACTGAGAGTTAGTGTGAATACACAGTACTGTATACAGACAGCTGTTTACTGTTTAATTGTGGGTTACTATCCTAGTAAAGATGGCTCAAGAAACTTCAACAAGTCTATCACTAATAACCCGGGTGGATGGAACAAACTATGTTTCCTGGTCTATGAAGTGCAGTCTACTTCTGTGTAGAGAAGGGTAATGGACTGTAGTTCAAGACCCACTGGATGTAAATGCTTGGGATCCAGAAAATGAAGATGATGCCAAGAAGCTTGTGGACTTTAAACAGAACAACGAACGAGCTCTTTGTATAAGTGGACTAACACTGTGTGACCAGCAGCTAGTCCATATTCGTGGAGAAGAGTCTGCTGCTAAGTGTTGGGAGAATTTGAAGAGAATTTATGTTCATGACAGTGTAGGTGCACACATACATCTTACACGCAAACTGTTTAGAAGATGTCTTCTGAAAGGTGGAGATATGTTAGCTCATTTGAATTTCATGAAAAGAACTTTTCAAGAGCTACATGAAAAGGAACTGATATTTTCAGAGCTGCATCAAGTTTACATCATTCTTTCCTCATTGGATGAAAGTTATGATGATTACGTATCTTCACTGGAAGTCCTGCCCAGAGATAAACTGACATTGACCGACATAACCGGAAGGTTGTTAGAAGAAGCAAGAAGATGGCTGGATAAGGACCAACTGAGGAAGGAACAACCACAAGAAGAGGATTTGTCTTCAACTGCCTATACTGTTAGGAAATGTTTTTCTTGTGGGGCTAGGGGACATATAACTAAATTCTGTAAGAAGGGAAAACAACAGAATACTGGTAATCACCAGAAGGCTAAGAAGAATGTTAGTTTAGCTATGTCTAGCAATTCAACTGTAAACCATGATTTGTGGGTTGTTGATAGTGGAGCATTGCAATGCATTACTAAAGATAGAAAAAGGTTTGTAAAGATGTCTACGAGTAAACAACATGTATCATTGGCAAATAGATGGAAGATTAAAGCATCAGATGAAGGTACTGCATATTGTTCTTGTATAAACAAACATTTAACTATGTTATATGTACCTAAACTAAAATTTAATTTGTTATCAGTAAGGGCTTTAGTTAATCTTGGTTATGTAGTATCTTTAGGGGAGATAAATGTATAATAGACAAAGAGGGTAAAAGTGTTACTGCTACACTAGAGAATGATTTATATGTGATACATGATGATCAGTTGAAGATGGCTAACTCGATTTATAACAATGTTAAGCCACATGATGAATATATACATTTACTGCATAGACATCTGGGGCACATTAATTTCAAAATGCTCAAAAGTCAAATTGTCAGAGGGAGTAAAATTGAAACCCTGTAGCAAGTATTTAAACTGTAATGCTTGTAGCCAAGAGAAAAGCAAGGTTACTCCAGCAAACAGACTAAATGGGTTTAAGACCATAGAACCTTTAGAGGTTGGGTTTGCTGACATAATTGGTCCTAAGAAACCTAGTTTAAGAGGTATTAACAAGATGTTCAACCCGAGTAACACGGCCACCTGATAGATATCAGGCTAGCGTTGTATGCCAAGTGAATACAGTTCCAAGTAACTATAGTGAACTAAAACTGTACCCTGCTAAGGATCAGGCTGCTTAGCAGAAAGCAATGGATAAGGAACTGGAATCATTAAAAAGACTGGAGGTATACGAAAATGTTAAGTTACCACCAGGTAAACATGCCATAGGATGTAAATAGATTTATAAACTTAAGACAAGTGTAGATGGGACTGTTACTCATAAAGCCAGGTTAGTAACACAAGGGTTCAGTCAGACAGCAAATGACTATGATGAGGTTCCTGGATGCCCCCATTCTCCTAATGGGGAATTACCTCAACAGATATGCCCTCAGGTGTTGCAGCTATTTCTAGGATGTCTCCAGGGAGAATTATCTCCTTCCATTATGTTCTCCTTCCATTATATACCCCTCCATACCTCTTAGTTTGGCTGCCTATGTGGCATCTTTCCTTAGCATTAAGGAATGCAGCATCCCCTCATTTCTAACTTCTGAAGATGCAATTTAAAAAGCTCATCATATACTACCATTTTTCCAAAAAGATTACAACACCCCCCCCCCAAAAAAAACCTTAATAATAATATAAAATGCATCATGATACATAAGATAAAAATATAAAAAGGCTTAACAATGGAGCACGTCAAAAGTATAAAAGCAAAGCATGTACATACAGGGAGATATATTTCATTTGATAACAGATTAACAGAAGTGGAAGTGACCCTGCAGGTCATCTAGTCCAACCCCCGTTTGTGAAACATTTAAGCATCTTATATACCATATTATTTTTGAATTTCTTACAGCAGTATTTTTCTTTTGGACTGCAACTTAATTTGTTGGTGGGGTTACAACTGACTGTTTTCAGCAATTGGTGGCATAGTCAAGCGACCCCAAGAGGAAAAACTGGCCATGCCTGCTGAAACCTTTAGGTTATTGACATAACCTCTTCCTTCTGGATCTTGACCAATGATCGCCATCTCTGAGTCTCTGCCCCAATTCTGGTTTCCAAGACTAATTACCAATTACCTGTACTCATCAGGAGGGTCTTATTTGTGAGGTATCCTTTCTTCAGAAGCAGGTTTATTTTAAAGGGGGACAATATTGATTTTGCCCTGAGGTCAAGATCAAAAGTGTGGTTCATTATCGAAAAGGATCTAAATCAATTAATCTTCCAGGCAATAAACCTAATTAGTTAATCCAAATAAATTTTTCCCTCAGGTTTTTGGATTTTTACAGAGATTTGGTGGGTTTTTTTTGTTTTTTGTTTACTGAGCTATTGATTTCATGGGCATTGAACTCCAAAGAGAAATAAAATGTACAGACTAAAGATGCTTCTCAGCATCTTAAAAAGACATTGGTTGTATTTTTCACTTCTGAGGATGACGTGTCTTTGTTTGGATGTTGACCGAATGCCTGTATCCCTCCCCTTTTTAGTTGTGGAGCTCAACTTTAGTGAAGAAAGCCTCCATGTCTGAGAGAGTGAATCCCAAACTTTCTTCTTCCTGCCCCAAAGATTCAAGGAACTCCTTGGCCAATCTTGGAGCTTTCATGACCTATAATTTCTTCATGTGGTCTTCTAGCCCAAAGTGCTGATTCTATTTCTGAAAAATTTCTATAGGAGATGACTAGGCTGAGCCCGAGGGAGGAGTCAAACATGTCATCAGTCTGGAGTCTCTTCGTGCTCACAAGAGATCTAAGTCCAGCCCACCTTGAATTCCATTGGCTCTTATCTACCACCAATTTGCTTTGATCATTAGTAGTTCAGATTCTTGCAGACAGTGTTAGCATGCAACAAATCTATATTCATGTGAATCAATCTGGTTAATTCAAGCCTGATTTCTTATGCTTGACAGACCTGGTGTGAGACTATGATGTTCCCTTACCATCATCTACAGTGATTGACCTTGTCCACATCTCTGGAGCACCCCAAATTGCTTATGGTGGATCAACACGAAACTAATCTTAGAGAGAGGCTAAGAAATATAACCTGGGAAAAATATCTTCTCTGAGTATGATCAATTTTCAGCAGGCGTCTTGTCTATGGAGATTCTCAATCATCCAGGTCATGGACCTCACTCCATTCCTAAGAGGTCTGTAAGGGGGTGTGCATAAGTACATCAGCATGCCTACCGCCCCTGTCCTACTGTTCCCATTTATTTGTACTCATTTATTATGTATATATTATACCAGTTTATACATATATCTTTATATGTTATGTTCATACTTATACTTGTGTTCTCATACATGACCAGCTTGACAAAGTAAACTAGCTTGACAAACTAAACTAAATAAAGAAAAATAAAGAAAGAAATGGTTGTCCCAAAAGTGCTTTTTCAAGAGGCAACTGGACTTTCTGTTTTTTCCTTGAAGACATTTCACTTCTCATCCAAGAAGCTTCTTCAGCTCTGACTGGATGGTCAGAACCTTCCCTTCCCCATCACCCAGTCAGAGCTGAGGAAGCTTCTTGGATGAGAAGCGAAATGTCTTCAAAGACAAAACAGAAATTCCAGTTGTCTCTTGAAAAAGAAGCAAGACACCTGCTTCTTCCAAGTGCTGGAGCATTGTTGGTAACAGCAGGTAGTCCTTGACTTATGACCACAATTGAACCAAAAATGTCTGCTGTTAGGTGAGACATTTATTAATTGAACTTTGCCCCCTTTTATGGCCTTTCTTGCCACAAGTGCTAAGTGAATCATTGCAGGTGTTAAATTAGCAGCACACTTATTAAGTGAATCTGGCTTCTCCATTGATTTTGCTTGTCAGAAGGTGGTACAAGGGGATCGCTTGACCCCAGGACACTGCAACCATCCTAAATATGAGTCAGTTGCCAAGCGTGTCCTTGGGGATGCTGCAATAGTCTTAAAAAACAGTCACGCCAGTTGTAACTTGGAACGGTTACTAAATGGACTTTTGTAAGCTGAGGACTACCTGCATTCAGTTGAACAGATCTAGCTCTTGATGTCAAGGTTCTAAGTAATACATCCGTAGCAAACAGGACTCCGAGGCAGGTAGGTTCCTCAAAGAATAGTTTATTGGATATATCATAAGCATGAGCTGGTGAAAACCAACTGCGAATGTTGCCATGGTTTTCACCTGATTAAAAATAAAAGTTTTTCCCCTTCCCCAAACAATCAGTCACATGGTCCAATCAAGGCATCATCCGGTTGCCTGGTAATTTCACTTCTCCTGCATCTGGCCACCTGTGGAAATGACCTTGGTTCCCAGGAGAAAGTATTTTGTTTTGGCTACAAAACCGCAGCAATTCCCCCCTCCTTCTTCCTCAGCTCCAGTGTGGCAACACTGAAGCCTCAAAATGGCCTCGGCCAGGTCAGCTTCAGGGTTGACACTTGGTTTCTTACACTTGACAACCCTGGTGTGTGGCTATGATGTTCCCTTACCATCATCTATCATGGCTGACCTTGTCTGCATCTCTGGAGAAGTCCCCCAAATTGCTGACAGTGGATCAACGTGGAGCCTAATCATGGAGAGTAATAGATCCAACCTGGGGAAAGTATCTTCTCCAGCAATGGAGTACCATCAATTTTCAGCAGATGTCTTGTTTCTTCCAAGCACTGGAGCGTTACAGGTGACTATTTTAAAAAAACAAACCAAAATTAATTAAAGCCCCTTCTCTTTTCCCCTTGCAAATTTGCCTCCAGAACTGGAGTCCTTCTGTAAAAGTCTGACTACTCCACAGCTGATTACTCCACGGCTAATTTGAATAATGTGCATCCTTATGTGCAAATACTTTGCTTCTCCATCGGCGCTCCGAAATGCCTGACTTTTGCTCAGAGAAATGTACTCGCAGCTGCAAGTCATGGGGAGCAGCATTGATCCACCACGGCCGCCTCTTTTAATCCGAAGTACGCATCGCATTCCCCCCATGGAGGCTTCTCCCCAAGGCTGTCTCCATTACCTACTCTTGACAGCTGAATGTGACAGCTCGAATTACCTCAGCCACGCAATTGAAATGGTGGCTCTCTCGCCCGGCGTCCTGCCGCCAACCCACAGACACGTGCCCAAGTTGTCTCATTTCTAATTAAGCAGTAATGTCTTCTGTCTGGATTGCTAAATGTCCCAGACCCCGAGACAGCCTGGAAGGAAATGTTATAAACAGAAACAAGCAGAGTGAGTTCTGGGTTTTTTTTTCTTTCTTTCTCCGCCTAACCTTCTCTCCCTCCTCCCAACAACATTATTGATTGCCATGATACATCGGTCTATGAAAGAGGCCGACCTGCCCTCAAGCGCCGTTTGCTTCTGTTGGAGAGAACAGGAGGAGGCCAATTCATAAAAAAAGAGACTTTGTGATCCGGCCACACTGTCCATTAACCTTGTTACATTCAAAAAGAGAGCACAGGTCACCCTCGACTTACAGCAGCACACTTAGTGACCATTTGAAGTTATAACGATGCTGAAAAAAGGGACTTATGACCATTTTTCACACTTACAATCATTGTAGTATCCCGATGGTCATGAGATCAAAATTCAGACGCTTGGGAACTAACCCATATTTATGAACATTGCAGTGTCCTGGGATCAGGGGTGGGCTGCTAATGGTTTGTCCCGGTTTGGTGAACCTGTAGCTAAACGGTTGCTAATTTTATGGCCGGTTTGGTGAATCAGCAAATCCAATCCCTGGCTGGCCCTGCCCACCCCTCCCTTCCCAGGAGTCTCCATATGGATCCCAGGTAGCTCTAGTTTTGGATCCCAGGTAGCTCTAGAGCTCCGGAGCTCGGGGAGGCCATTTTTGCCCTCCCAGAGGCTGGAGGAAAGCCTCTGGAGCCTGGGGAGGGCGAAAAAGGCCCCCCTGCAGGAGGCCGAGTAGGCTACGCCCACAATAGCCACACTCACCTAGCAACTGGGCAGAGAACCTGTTGCTAACATTTTTGAAGCCCACCCGTGCCTGGCGGTCATGTGATTCTCTTTTGCGACCTTCTGACAAGCAAAGTCAATGGGAAAACCGGATTCACCTAACAACCATGTTACTTGTTTAATGCACTCCTAAATTGCATTAACAGAGGGAAACAATCAAGATCAAGTGAGGTACTAATTCCACTCTATAAAGCCTTAGTAAGGCCACACCTAGAGTACTGCATCCAGTTTTGGTCAGCACATTATAAAAAAAGATGCTGAGACTCTAGAAAAAGTACAGAGAAGAGCAACCAAGAGGATAGGGGGACTGGAGACTAAAACATATGAAGAACGGTTGCAGGAACTGGGCATGGCTAGTCCAGGGAAGAGAAGGACCAGGGGAGGCAGGATAACAGTCTTCCAATATTTGAGGGGCTGCCACAGAGAGGAAGGGGTCAAGCTATTTTCTAAAGCACCCGAAGGTCAGACAATTAATAATGGATGGAAACTGAACAAGGAGAGATTTAACCTGGAAATAAGAAGAAACTTTCTGACAGTGAGAACAATCAACCAATGGAACAGAAGTTGTCCTTAGAAGTTGTGGGTGTGTCATCACTTGAGACCTTCAAGAAGAGATTGGACTGCCATTTGTCAGAAATGGTGTAAGGTCTCCTGCTTGGCCAGGGGGTTGGACTAGATGACCTACAAGGTCCCTTCCAACTCTGATTATCTGTTTATCTATAACTGCAGTGATTCAGTTATCAACTGTGGCAAGGAAGGTCATAAAAGTGGACAAAATTAACACATATTTCACTTAGCAACAGACCTTTTGGGCTCAATTGTGGTCACAAGTCGAGGATGACCTCTACTAGTAGTCCTCGACTTACGGCCACAATTGCGATGAGAATTTCCATTGCTGAGCTTTTAAATGAGTCACACCCAATTTTATTACCTTTCTTGCCACAGTTTTTTAGTGAATCACTGCAGTTGTTAAATGAATCATGTGGTCATTAAGTGAATCTGACACCCCTCAGTTGCTTCGCTTGTCGGAAGCCAGCTTTTTCAGTGTCCTTGTAACTTTGAACGCTCACTAAATGAACCGTTATACTGTAAGTCGAGGACTTCCTATAGTGCAATTAACTGAAATACAGGCAGAGTACTTATTCCAGAAAGCTAGTTTTTAAATTCCCTCCCTAAACCCGGACCTTTAAATTTTTTTTATTTATTCTTAAATTGAACACTTTACCAGCAAACTGTGCTTACAACAACCTGAAGTGATGAGACACGAATGACTACCAGTGTGTACTTTCCTCCCATCGGCACGTCCTCGGCTGTCGCACTTGTTCTAATGAATGTCATTTGCACACCTGCCAAATCTGAGGTGGCTCCTGAGTGTCATTTATAAGCTTCAGAAAGTGAGGGGAAAATCCGGGTGTTTCATGCTTTGCTCGTTTCGAAATAAATCTTCCAAGTAGCTGTCACTGCTATTTTTTTCCCCCCCTTTCTGCTCCTTTTCCTTCTTTAATTCCCTTGGTTTTTATTTTATTTTATTTTCTGTGCAGCGCGCCTCTTGTTTGTCAAAATGCATTTTAATAATTTGAAGGAAACATGAGAGATATTTTTTTTTTTCCAAAATAGCCGACAAACCCGAAAGGGAAATACAACTTTGAATCTCACGTTTGTGCTTACGTGGTAACGAGCTTGAATAAGCCACAGAATGCTGCGCTATGTATAATAATTCCATAATTTCCATGCAAACAGCTTTGGGTCCTGCTTATGCAGAATGGCAGCTGTGCGTTTGTGTGTCTGTGTGGAAAACTCTCCTTGTAACGCAAGGAAAGCAGGTCAATCAAAACGGTGTATTTTTTGGCTGGAGGGTACAGGGTAAGAATCAGTTCTCTGACCTAATTGTAAATACAGGATTACAACTGACTCAAAATTTCTGTTGTTAACTGAGATATTTATTAAGTGAGCTACATTAGCAACTCGGTTGTTAAGTGAATTTGACTTGGTTGTTAAGTGACTTTGCTTGGTCAAAAGGTCGCAAAAGGGGATCCCATGACCTTGGGACACAGCAACGGTCATAAGTATGGAACAGTTGCCGAGCCTCTGAATTTTGATCATGTGATCATGCTGCAAAGGTTGTAACTGTGAAAAATGGTCATAGGTAAAAAATTTTCAGCGCCGTTCACTGGTGGGATTCAAAATTTTTTACTACCGTTTCTGTGGGTGTGACTTGGTGGCAGGACGTGGCTTGGTAGGCAGGGCAGGGGAAGGTTACTGCAAAATCCCCATTCCCTCCCCACCCAACTAACCTGCTTTCCAGCTCCGTTCTCCTGGGCAGGGCAACCAAAGAAGACCCAGCCTATCAGCGGGGACTCGGGAGGCAAAGAAGAGATGGGGTTGGGGCCAGTCAGAGGTGGGATTTGCCGGTTCTCCAAACTACTCAAAATTTCCGCTACCGGTTCTCCAGAACTGGTCAGAACCGGCTGAATACCACTTCTGGTGCGGTCACTAAATGCAATGTTGTAAGTCGAGGATTATCTGTATTCTGTAAAGCAGGGGATGTTGTGACCAGATGTGGTATTCAGCCTGTTCTGACCAGTTCTGGAGAAACGGCAGCGGAAATTTTGAGTAGTTCGAAGAACTGGCAAATCCCACCTCTGACTGGCCCCGCCGCCATCTCTTCTCTGCCTCTTGACTCCCAGCTGATCGGCTGGGTCTTCTTGTATTGCCCTGAACTGGAGAATGGAGCTGGAAAGCAGGTTAGTGGGGTGGGGAAGGAATGGGGATTTTGCAGTATCCTTACCCTGCCAAGGCCATCAAGCCACGCCATGCGCACCAGGCCATGCCCACAAAACCAGTAGTAAATTTTTTTGAATCACACCATTGGTTGTGACACTGTGATGGAGCAATAGAAGACCATTCTTATTCTGTAGGATGGACAGCCTTCAGTTATTCTTAACTGTATTGCAGTATTTTCCTTTTGGACTGCAACTTAATTTGTTGGTGCTGAATATTTTGAGCAATCGGTGGCATGGTCAAGAGGAAAGACTGCCCATTCCTCCTGACACCTTTAGAAAGCTGTTGACATATGTGTGTGTGTGTGTATGTGTGTGTGTGTGTGTGTATTGGGTCTTGGTAGTTTTCAATGTCCTCCGTCCTGTTTGCATTCTTCACTCTCTTTTTTTGCTTGTGGTATTTTGTGTGTCTTTGAAGTTGGAAGCTGAATGGGTCCAGCAAAATCTTGTCACCAGCGGCAGCCTGGCTTTGAAAGCTGAGGGTGGGTGGTGTTATATCCTGAGGACTCAAGGAGTTCTCACTCAGGTCCACTCACTTACGTGG
>NW_020769354.1:5652462-5683216 GCF_900518735.1 Pseudonaja textilis
TGTTGCACTCATGCTCTGGTTCAGCCTCTCATTGCTCAAACAAAACAGGTGGAGTGCAGGAGAAGATCTCAGGGTTATCTGCACAGCTGCTGTCAGTAAAGCTAAAAACTCAGCTGGAATAAGAGACCCTCTCCAGCTCTAGAAGTGGTTGAAAATTATCCTTTGCTCTTTCTTATTTATTTATCTATCTAAAAGGTGCCGTATGTTGCTTTCTTCTTTTGGTTCAGCAGTGGCGTGGCAGGCTAGAATTTTCTCAATCTTGGCATCTCTTAAGAGGTGTGGACTTCAACTCCCAGAATTCCCCAGCAGCAGTTCCCATTCCACCCATCTTAAAAGATGCTAGCTGGGGAATTCTGGGAGTTGAAGTCCACAGTTCAAAGTCTAGCCCAGTTCCTCTTGCATCTTTTTAACCACTAATAAAATGTACAAACAAGTATATTATACTAATATAATACAACAGTTGACTTACAACCGTTCATTTCGAAGTTAGAATGGTTCTGAAAAAAAGTGACTTCTGACTGTTTTGCACACAGCCATTGCAACATTCCTGTCAGAGGTGGTGTTCAGCAGGTTCTGACTAGTTCTGGAGAACTGGTAGGGGAAATTTTGAGTAGTTCGGAGAACTGGCAAATCCCACCTCTGACTGGCCCTGCCCCATCTCTTCTCTGAGTCTCAGCTGATTGGCTGGGTTTTTTTTGGTTGCCCTGCACAGGAGAACAGAGCTGGAAAGCAGGTTAGTGGGGTAGGGAGGGAAGGGGATTTTGCAGTAGCTTTCCCCTGCCATGCACACCAAGCCATGCCCACCAAACCACACCCACCGAACTGGTAGTATAACTTTTTGTATCCCACTACTGATCCCCGTGGTCTTATGATTGGTCTCATTCGAGACAACAATGAATCTGCATACAGACAGGAGGTTATATGACTTGCCTCGTGGTGTAACCAGAACAATCTGGAACTGAACACACTCAAAACAGTAGAAATGGTGGTAGACTTTAGAAGAAACCCTCCCGTATTACTACCTCTTACAATACTAGACAACACAGTATCAACAGTAGAGACCTTCAAATTTCTAGGTTCTACTATATCATATGGCCTAAAATGGACACCTAACATCAAAAACATCATCAAAAAAGCACAACAAAGAATGTTCTTTCTGCGCCAACTCAGAAAGCTCAAACTGCCCAAGGAGCTGCTGATCCAGTTCTACAGAGGAATGATTGAGTCTGTCATCTGCACCTCTATAACTGTCTGGTTTGGTTCTGTAACCCAACAGGACAGACACAGATGCCAGAGATAATTAGGGCTGCAGAAAAAACAATTACTACCCACCTGCCTTCAATTGAGGACCTGTATACTGCATGAGTCAAAACGAGGGCTGTGAAAATATTTAAAGACCCCTCACATCCCGGACATAAACGGTTTCAACTCCTTCCCTCAAAACGACGCTATAGAGCACTGCACACCAGAACAACTAGAGACAAGGACAGTTTTTTCCTGAACTGCTAAACAGATAATTCCCTCAACGCTGTTCAACTATTTACAAAGTCTGCACTACTATTACTGTTAATCTTCTCATCACTCCTTATCACCTCTCCCCCCCACTCATGATTGTAGGACTGTAACTTTGTTGCTTGTATCCTTACGATTTATATTGACTGTTTCCTAGTATGATTTGATTGTTGATTGTACCCTATGACTATCATTAAGGGTTGTACGTTATGATTCTTGATTCTTAACGAATGTACCTTTTCTTTATGTATACTGAAAGTATTTATACCAAGACAAATTCCTTGTGTGTCCAATCACACTTGGCCAATAAAGTATTCTACATCAAAACTCAGATGCTTGGCAACTGGTTCCTATTTATGACGGTTGCAATGTTGCAGTGTCCTGGGGTCGTGTGATCGCCTTTTGTGAATTTCTGACAAGCAAAGTCAACGGGGAAGCCAGATTCACTTAACAACCGTGTGACTAACAAAACAGCTGCAGGGATTCACTTAGCAAGTGTGGCAAGAAAAGTCATTAAAATGTGGCAAAACTCACTTAACAAGTGTTTCACATAGCAACAGATGCTTTGGACTCAGTTATGGTCATAAGTCAAGGACTACCAGTATAGAAACTACCCTAATATAGAAGCCAGTATATATACGTAGTTCTCGGCTTATGACTTATCACTTAGCAACTATTCAAAGTTACCATTGACTTACCTTGGGGCTACTTACAACCTGAATTCAAAGGTCTGATGGTCAGCCCACTCCTCCCCCGTGATCATGTGAGTGAACTTCTGGTGCTTAATGTGGCTAATGTGGCTAAGGCCACATTAAGATTATAAGTTAAAGACTACCTGTATAAACAAGCAGCAAACCTCACCCTCACCAGCACTGATGACGTTACCAAGTTGGGGAATGAAATGTCTGCAAGAAAACAACCAAGCTCAGATACCTATAAGAACTCCATAATTCAACTTTGAGGTATTCTCTTCTCTTCTATACTTCTTCTCGAGGCCTAATTGCTTGCTAAATATTTGCTGCTACGGTTTAAATTCTTACTATGCTTGGGGTCTACCCGCTATGAAATTCTTCCACACAGCAACGTTTGTCTTAGAATGTGAGTCAGGCAAGTTGAGCAAGGAAACAAAACACAAATTTTCCTTGGAAATTGCAGAATATTCACCCCTGTGAATGCAGGAGGCACTTGCAATATACTGTATACGTATAAAATCCCTGCAGAAAGAGATCGTTCTGATGAATTTTAAAAATTAGAATAACTCAAGATGGCAGAGATGCATAATGCTCCTCCTCCAGTGGTGGGATTCAAATTTTTTTCCTACTGGTTCTGTGGGCAGGGCTTGGTGGGCATGGCCATGTGACTGGGTGGGCATGGCTTTTTCCCCCTTTTTTTGCAGCCACCACTCCTGGTCTTTTGGGGGCCTTCTGGGCCTCAGGCAAGCCTCCCGGGGGAGACATTTTTGCTCCCAGATGGCTCCCCTGGGGCTCAGGAAGAAAAAAAAAACGGAGCATAAGAAGGGCACACAGCACCCCCCTCGCTCCCTTTTGGGGCCTTCCTGGCCTCAGAGGAGCCTTTAGGGGGACGTTTTTGCTTCCAGAAGGTTCCCCTGGGGCTGTGCCCCTCACTCCATTTTTTTTTTTTTTTTTTGCCTTCCTGGGCCTCAGCAAGGGGAATCGCGGCACAGCTGATCGTATGAACAGCTGATTGTTGGGAGGGGGGAAAAAAAGAAATACCTTAAGGGGTGAGCGTCAGGCAGGTGGGGTGAGAAAGCATCGGGCGGGTGGGGCAAGCAAGCCAGTGGCGACCGGGCGATTGGGTCGGGGGCGTGGTCAGGCAGAACTTGCTACCAGTTCAGCAACCCATGTCAAATCCTTGCTACCGGTTCTTGTGAACCGGTGCGAACCGGCAGAATACCACCACTGCTCTCCTCCTATTTTCCCCACAAGAATTGCAGCCCTATGAGATGAAATGGGAGTGACTGGTCCAGCCAACGTTCATGCCTAAGGTGGGACTGGAACTCACAGACTCCTGGTGATTGGCCCAAGGTCACCCAGCCAGCTTTCATACCTAAGGTGGGACCAGAACTCACAGTCTCCTGATGATTGGCCCAAAGGCATCCAACAACCTTTCATACCTAAGGCGGGACTAGAATGTACAGTCTCCTGGTGATTTGCCCAAAGTCACCCAGCCAGCTTTCATGCCTAAGGCGGGACTAGAAATCACATACTTGTGATTGGTTCAATGTCACCCCGCCAGTTTCCATGCCTAAGGCAGGACTAGAACTCACAGTCTCCCAGTTTCTAGCCTGGAACCTTAACCACTAGGCCAAACCGGCTCACTGATATGCAGATGCTTGAGAAATATTTGAGAATGTGAGAATGAATTAATCTTCTCTGCTTCGTTAAACTACTGTGATCATTTCAACACTGTTATCCACCAACTTCTACACTTTTTGAAGTTCAGAAAATATACATTTCCATGTTTATTAATTTGTATTTTGAAAGCAAATGCATGTAGATATGTTTCTGCTGTGGAAAAAAAAGTCACATATGAATCGTGTCAGAATCTTTTTCAGAAATCAGATTTACATGAAAAAGGGAAGAATATATGCAGAAATTACACAGATTCATAACTAAGGGAATGATCCATCCATAATGCAAAATTATTCTGATTTATCAGAGATGCTTAACTTGATAGTAGCAATTAGCTTATCTTGGTTGATTACCAAAAGCTAAATAAATCAGCCCTTTTGAATAGGGGACATCAAAAAACACCAGAAATATAGTTATCCCCAAAGCCATTCTCATATTGTTCAGAAGTCAAATACAGGTAAGTCCTCGACTTACAACAGTTCATTTAGTGACCATTCAAAGTTATAAGCACAGAAAAAAAGAACTTATGACCATTTTTCACAGTTATGACTTTTACAGCATCCCCTTGACCAGGTGATCAAAATTCAGAGGTTTGGCAACTGGTTCAAACTTATGGCCGCTGCTGTATCTCTTGGTCTCTTCTGCAATCTTTTGACAAGCAAAGTCAATGGGGAAGCCAGATTCACTTAACAACCGTGTCACTAACTTATCAACTGCAGTGATTCACTTAACAATTGTGGCAAGAGAGGTCGTAAAATGAGGCACAAATCACTTAGCAAAAGTCTCACTTAACAACAGAAATTTGGGGCTCAATTGTGGTTGTAAGTTGAGGACTACCTGTATGGCCGCTGGAGCCAATTTGGTTAAGCGGTTAAAGCACCAAGTTAGAAAGTTCTGTTTTAGGCATGAAAGTTAACTGGGTGAGTTTGACCCAATCAGCAGTAGACTGTGAATTCTAGTCCCACCTTAGGCATGAAAGCTGACTGGGTGACTTTGGGCCAATCACCAAAAGACTGTGAATTCTAGTCCCACATTAGGCATTAGGCATTGGGTGACTTTGAGCCAATCAGCAGAAGACTGTGAATTCTAGTCCCACCTTAGGCATGAAAGCTGACTGGGTGACTTTGGGCCAGTCACTCTCAGTCCAGCCCATTTCACAGGGTAGTTGTTTTGGGAAAAATTGGAAAAAGTTATGTTGGATATATTGGCCACCTTGAGTTCCACAATCACATGATCACAATTTATGATGTTTTTGTCAAAAACTAGCATTTACCTCTGATTTTTAACACAAATGCCCCATAGCAAGCAATGATTTTGTGTAATGATCATGATGATTCACTTAATGACTGTCCCAACAATGTTGTACAATTGGGTCGGTCATATGACTGACCTGCTTTATGACTGGGCAGGCTTCATTACAGCCAAGGACTACCTGTACTTCCCTGTTACGGCCTGTAAACCTTTAAGGATCTGTTTTAGTGGCTTAGAAACATCACGTCAAATAGTCAATAAGTTTAGGATTTAACCTTGCAAAAGCTTTGCTTGTATGATTTTTATTAAAGTTATTACAGTTTATTCCAACTCTGTTGAAGTATCACCGGCATGATTGGCATATTCCCGCAAATCCAAAGACATGTCTTTCACTTGATGGGTGTTTTGATAGCTACGTTGACACCAAGTGACGTGGATGCACTCGTCTTAAGGCATTGTGTGTTTCTCTTAGAGATGCCATAATATAACAACGATATGCTTGGACGGTGAATGGGGAGTCACCATTTGGAGACAAACTCTCTTCAGATAGTCATCAAATCTGCATCCATGCCAAACATCCTTAACTTGGTTACCAGCCTAATACCTTTTCTTGATTCATACAAGGTATGGATGGAGTCACAGATTAAGCACAAACTGGCTGGGTTGGCAAATACATTAAACCACTTTGAAGCCAGAGAACAGGTTTGGTCTGGTGGGTAAGGCAACAGGCTCCAAAGCAGGAGACCATGAGCTCAGGGCCCGCCTTAATCATGAAAACCAGCTGGGTGACTTTAAGCCAGTCACTCTCTCAGCCTAACCCACTTCACAGGGTTGTTGTTGTGGGGAAAATAGGAGAGGAGGAAGGTGTGTTGGCTATGTTTACTGCTCTGGGGTATTTGTAAAAATAATAAAGGCAGGATACGAATAAAATTTTAAAAAAACACCAAAGAAGAGGTAGATGGAAGAAGAAGACCAAAGAAGAGGTAGATGGGATGGAAGAAGAGGAAAAAAAAACCCAGCAATAATTGTGATAGCTCACCCAAGGTTTAAATCAAGCTTTCAAACTTGGCGACTTTCTGATGAGAATTAGTTCAAACCAGCCAGAGACAAGAAGTGTACAAAAATTTGTATTCTAGTAACAGAATAATCTGTCATCAATTTTTTTTTTCAAGAACTCTGGAATAACAGAATAACAGAGTTGAAAGGGACCTTGAAGGTTTTCTCGTCCAAACCCCTGTTCAAGTAGGAGACCTTACATTATTTCAGATAAATGGCTGTCCATCCTCTTCTTAAAAGCACCCACAACTTCTGAAGGCAAGCCATTCCACTGATTAATTGTTTTTACTGTTTGGAAGTTTCTCCTTAATTCCAGGTTAGTTCTCTCCTTGATTAGTTTCCATCCATTGCTTCTTGTTCTGCCTTGTAACTTGTAAATTAGTAACCTGTAAACTCATTAAGCCTCATTATAATGTGGGAAACACAACTCCTGACTAACATTGAGCATTAACAAGGTCAGGCTAAATATATTATGGGATGCTATGAAACGTTACATGCTACATATAAAGCTACCAAGCATGCTTGCTAGATCACAGATGAGTCAACTGATACTAACCAATGAAAGAATACATTCCAAACCCAATATGTTTGAACTGTACACAAAGTGATCGCCTAACTTACTAAGGGTTCTTTCCTTAGAACTGAGAAAGAGGTATTAATCTACCTTTCCAACTTGGGTCCTATTTGGGCAAAGGCAAACCAGAATAAAAATCTTGCTGGCTAACCCTGGAGTGGCAGAAGAAGAGGCCTTCTCCATTGTGCCAAGCTCAAGCCAAGCCCCCCATGATGAAGGCTGGCCCTCATTGCACCACCAAGCTTCACCAAAATAAGTTAAGGTCCATGTCCAAAATAACAAAATTGCCTAAAGTCTGATTTATGGGTCAACCATGGGTTGTTAAAGCAGCCAATCAGGCAAGAGCTTTAAGTGGGCGTGTCAGAATGCTCATGTCTGGTCAGCCGTTGGAAATGACAGTTGGTCCAAGAGACAGAAAAGGTGAGGACGCTCAGAAATCTTCAAGGCAGCTCAGGTTTTAGGGGACAAGCCGAAGTTGATGGAAAGACTTCTGATAACGATAGTCAAGGGGAAGACAGAAAGAATGAAGGCATTGTAGGTGAGAGTCGTGGAAAAGACAGCAACAGCCAAGCACGACAATTTAAACTAGATCTTCCAACTGTGACGGAAGATGCAACTGGCAACAGAAACTTGCCAATGTGGCATGAAATTTTGAGAGCAAAGTTAGCTTGGATGTCATGTCTCATCCTGATTTTTGTTTTATAACTGTGTTTGGAAGATAGCCATAACTAGGCTTCGCTTGAAAGAAACCATGTTTTGTTTCCAAATATTAAGGTGACCTAGAAAATTGATTTTGTTGCATATTATTGAGGGTTTTTTTTAGTGGCAGAGGTGGGATGCTATTGGTTCTGCCCAGCTCTGTAGAGCCAGAAGCTCTGAAGAGCAGCAGACACAGAAACGGTTCTGTGTCTGCTGCTGTTTGGCCCACCCGCCTGCCCAGGCTCTTACCTGACCTTTATTTCCTGCTTTTTCAACCTCAGCTGCTTTGCGTGACACAGCTGAGGCTGAAAAATCAGTAAAAAAGGGTTTTTTTCAAACACTGCGCACCTGCGCACAGCGCTTATCAGCTGTCCAGGAGGCACAGCTTTCGTTGTATTACATACACGCGCAGCGTAAGTACCGAACTGGTAGTAACACCGGTTGAAGCCCACCTCGGTTAGTGGCCAGCAATTGCAAAGCAATCTTGGTTAACTTTTGTTTAGCAGTTGGATTTTAGAGGAAACTTGTGATTAGTTTAATTCTAAATGTAATAGGTGATTTTTGAGTCGCAAAACATAAAATATATTCATGATTTGGTGGGATTTGATCAAAACCATGTAAAAAGGTGTGGTGCAAAAGAAAGTCACTTTTTTTTGTTTTTTGGGGTATGCAAACCAGATTATGTGGCTTGGTTTTGGTCTAATACAGGGTTGTCAAACTTCTGGCCCCTGGGCTGAATGCATCATGTGCTGGCCACACCCATGACTGGTTTAGGGAAGGAGAAAAAAGTTCTGATACATCACAAGATGCTGCCATGACGACGTGAGTTTGACATATGATGAACAAACCCACAATCATGGTTTATGGCTTTAGTATGTTCACCTAAAACAAAGATGATTAGGGGACTGGGGGCTAAAACATATGAAGAACGGTTGCAGAAACTGGATATGTCTAGTTTAATGAAAAGAAGGACTAGGGGGTGACATGATAGCAGTGTTCCAATATCTCAGGGGCTGCCACAAAGATGAGGCAGTCAAGCTGTTCTCCAAAGCACCTGAGGGCAGGACAAGAAGCAACGGGTCGAAACTAACCAAGGAGAGAAGCAACTAAGGAGAAATTTCCTGACAATGAGAACAATTAATCAGTGGAACAACCTGCCTCCAGAAACTGTGAATGCTCCAGCACTGGAAGTTTTTAAAAAGATGTTGGATAACCGTTTGTCTGAAGTGGTGTAGAGTTTCCTGCCTAGGCAGGGGGTTGGACTAGAAGACCTCCAAGGTCCCTTCCAACTCTGTTATTCTATTCTATTCTATTCTATTCTATTCTATTCTATTCCAAACTAATATTGATATAGGCAGTAAATCATGGTTAAGAAGAACATGGCTTAACACAACGTGTAAAATCAATTACGATTGTAAGTTGAGGACAACCTATATTGTATTATACTATACTTGGAGGACAGAAAGAGCCAAGAGAAAACCTGAATTGGATTGCCTCCCATGGAATTGATCTATACAGGTATCCCTTGAATTACAACAACAGTTCATTTACTGGCCACTTGAAGTTACAATGGCACTGGAAAAAATGACTTATGACTGTTTTTCACACAACTGTCGTCGCATCCTTGTGGTCACATGATCAAGATTCGGATGCTCGGCAACCAAATTTTTGATGGTTGCAGTATCCAGGGATCATGTGATCACCCTATGTGATCCTCTGACAAGCAAAGTCAACAGAGAAGCCAGATTCACTTAACAATCATGTTATAATTTAACAGTTGCAGGGATTCACTTAACAACTATGGCAAAAAAGGTTGTAAAATTGGGGTGTTGGAAGAAATATCCATCTGGTTCGGTTCCAAATGGGGAGAGGCACTGGAAACATGGAGGCTGATTGGAAAGATGATTTAATGCAGGGGTGGGATTCAAATATTTTAGCAAGGGCTCTCTGCCCTAATGACTGGCTGGGTGGGCGTGGCTGAGTGGGCGTGTTATCATGTGACTGGGTGGCTGTGGCTAGGTGAGCATGTGGCTGGGTGGGTGTGGCCAACTAAAAGTCGCTCCTTTGCCCTAATTACCTAAAAAAAAGTTAATATACCAAAATGTTGTTTATTATTTCATGCATTTAATACTTAAAAGACTGGGTGAAACCAGGCTTAAGAGCCTTGGTTGTGCAGTGGTTAGAATGCAGTACTGCAAGCTACTTCTGCTCCAGCCAGCTGCCTGCAATTTGGCAGATCAAATCTCACCAGGCTCAAGGTTGACTCGGCCTTCCATCCTTCCGAGGTGGGTAAAATGAGGACCCAAATCATTGGGGGCAAGATGCTGACTCTGTAAACTGCTTAGAGGGGGCTGTAAAGCACTATAAAGTGGTATATAAGTCTAATTGCTATTGCTATTAATAGCAGTGAGTTACGTGCTGTGCGAGGGATCTTGGAGCCTTAGTGGAGTTTCTGGTGAGTTACGTGATTCTTAGAGTTTCTAGCGGCTATGTTATCTGATTTTCTCAATGGCTCTCCCTCGGCAAGCAGTTTATCTAGCTTGCAACATTTTTATGAGATGTGAAGTGCTCTTGGCTAAACACCCAGAAAGGGAAAAAGCCGAAAAAGTGTCCATTTATTATTCTGGTGTGGCTGCTTGTCTTTTTGAGGTTATTGGGGGTTTGCCGAGCCCAGCAGGGTCTTAGCTAGGGGATTGCCCGAGCCCCTGAGAACCCCCAGAAGCCCACCCCTGGTTTAATGGTGAAGCAGAACTATCAATCACGTGTGATTCTGGGTAGCTGACCCCGTGGAGTGGAAACTGAGGGTTATTTATACCCTCTCTTGGGCCTTGCCCTTGAGCTTCCTGTTCCTGTGGCAAGAGCATATATCCTATTGGTTGCTGTCAGACTCCCATGGCGTCATGTTTGTCTTGAAGTCAAGTTTTGTTGAAGTGTGCTGATGCAATGAAAGGGCTGAGGGCTAATCCAACCTTTGTCCAGACCTTGCTGCCGTGGCTAATGGATTACCAAATCTGCATTTCTACAGGCTGTTCTCAGCTTAGTATCTGCTTGGGGGCAGGGAGCTGAGGCTTTGAGTTTTTTTCTTTAGAGACATGTTTCTCTTTTAGAGAAATATAATATTCTGCCTTTTCTAATATTTCTCAAAATACTTCATTCTTCTATGAGGGGTGCTAGCTTTCTACAGGGGCAAAGGTCATTTAACAAGTGTCTGACTTAACAACAGACATTTGGGGCTCAATGGTGCTTGTAAGTCGAGGACTATCTGTATTTTCAATTTTTCCTCTTCTGCTGAATTCTGGCAACCAGTCTTCGAGAGGTGGTGAGGGCGGCAACCAAAGTTTTAAGAGAAGGCTCCACAGCAACTTCACAATTTTTGTTCTCTTTGGGGTGTCTTTCCAACCTTTAGCTCCCAATTACCTCCTTTGGATTATGAGAGTTGAAGTCCAGCTTGTCTGGATGCTCCCGGGGCAACCAGAGCGAAAGATTTCCTTTTCTTGGTTGGCATGTGGCTGACTTCTGAGGGCCTTCAGGAAAACATGCCTTCAGAGAGGCCCTTATCTGATGGCAGCGCCCGCTTGCCTGCGTCACGGAGCTTGGCTTTATAATTGGGGTTCGCTTGTTAATCTTTCCATGCCAGCGTCTGCAAGAGGCTGCGACTAAAGCACCATTTCACTTTAATTGAAGGTCAAGGATCTCTGTGGAATCTGCGAAGATTGTAAAGAGATCAGCACTGGGCCCTTGAAACACCTAGATAACGCAGAGCCATTTATAGTTCTCGCCTCTCTCCCCAGCATACAAAGCCATGCTGGAGCCTCTCTATTGATGCACTCACAGTGGGGTGGTTTTTTCTTTTTTTGTAGCGTAGAAATTTATGGGAAATAAAAAGCATTAGCTCTCAAATTTGTAGGGTCGTCATTGCGTTCCTATAGAGGTAGGTAATCCTCAACTTATGGTCCCAATCGGGTGGGATTCAAACTTTTTAACAACCAGTTCTGTGGGCATGGCTTAGTTGGTCGGCATGGTTTGGTGGTCATGTGACTGACTGGGTGTGGCCAACTCAACATCACTCACATCGAGGCATGCACCTCCTTGCCTGGCCTCTCATGACTGTGGGGATGCTGCAACAGTCGTAAGTGTGAAAAATGGTGATGTCACTTTTTTCAGTGCCATTGTAACTTTGAATGGTCACTCCACACAAGCAAAGTACCAGCAAAGGAGGGAAAAAAACTCCAGAGAAGTTACAGAGACAGGAAATCCAGTCCTGCCAAGACTGTAATAAGGGTCAACGGAGAGGCAGTTTCTGTAAGCAACACCAGAATGTTTCCTTCCTGCCTTCCTTACAGGATTAGACCAGTGATTTCTTCTAACAACCGGTTCTCCGAACTGCTTAGAATGTTAACAACCGGTTCTAGCGAATAGGTGCAAACCTGTAGAATCCCATCCCTGATCCCAATTCAGTCAAAAAGTTTGGTTGTTAAGTGAGACATTTGTTCAGTGAATTTTGCACAGTTCAGTGGTGGGATTCTGGGCATGGCTTGATAGGCAGGGCTTGGTGGGCATGGCAGGGGAAGATTACTGCAAAATCCCCATTCCCTACTCCACTAACCTGCTTTCCAGCTCTGTTCTGTGCAGGGCAACAAAAGAAGACCCAGCCTATCATCTGGGACTCGGGAGGCAGAGAATAGATGAATAGATGGGGGTGGGGCCAGTCAAAGGTGGCATTTGCTGGTTCTTCAAACCACTCAAAATTTCCACTACTGGTTCTCCAGAACTGGTCAGAACTTGCTGAATATCACCTCTGCCACAGTTGTTAAGTGAATCACTGCAATTGTTAATTTAGTGGTCAGTATTCTGAATAATGCACCTATTGAAATCAGAAATCTGAGGCAGGTAGATTTTTCAAAGAACATGTTTATTGGATACATCCTATCGGCACGGCTGGTGAAAACCAATTCTGAAAGTGCTCGCGTTTTTCACCTAATTAAAAGAGTAAAAATCCCCCCTCCCAGGTGTCACCAGTCACATTGTACAATGAATGTAGCTGGCAGGCTCCTGTCCTCCAATGGCCACCTGTTATGATGACCTTGGTTCCCACAGGAAAACTTTTTGTTTTGACTGCTAGTCAGGCTATCTACTTTCACCCTCCTTTCCCCCTCTTACGCTTTATGACAACTATGAGGCAGCACAAGATGGCTTCAGCCAGGTTCACTTCAGAATTGACATTAGTAACAGAGTCATTAAGCGGTTTCTCCACTGATTTTGTTTATCAGAAGTTCGCAAAAGGTGAATGTATGATTCTAGGATATTTGTAATTGTCATAAATATGAATCATTAAGCGTCTGAATTTTGATCACGTGAACATGGGAATGCCACAATGGTTGTAAATGTAAAAAACAGTCATAAGACAATTACAGTGCTGTTGTGACTTTGAACAGTCACAAAATGAATCACTGTAAAACGAGGACTATCTGTAATGGTTGTAGAGAGACAATGAATTAGAATACAACTAGTCCTCCTAAGCCTCTGTTTAGTGACCATTATAGTAACCTTCTGTTTAGTGACCATTCAAAGTTACAACAACACTGAAAAAAGTGACTTGTGACTGGTGTTCACCCTTACAACCATTGTGGCATTTCTATGGTCACATGATCAAAATTCAGACTCTTGGCAACTGGATTGTATTTATGACAATTGCAATGTGATCTGGATTCATGTGATCCCTTTTGCAACCTTCTGACAAGCAAAGTCAATAGGGAAGCCAGATTCACTTAACAACCATGTTACCAACATAACAGCTGCAGTGATTGGTTCACTTAACAACTGTGCCAGAAAAGATGGGGCAAAAACTCACTTGCCCAGCAATGGAAATTTTGGGCTCAGTTGTGGTCATAAGTTGAGGATAATCTATGCAATGAATCAGCTAGAACCTTGATGCTGGTGTAAATAACCCTCACTCTCCACTCCATGTGGTCAGCTACTCAGAATCTCACCTGCTTGGTGGTCCTGTTCACCATTAAACCATCTTTCCAACCAGCCTCCATGTTTCCAGTGTCTTTATCTCAGCTTGGAACTGAACCAGATATTTCTTCCAACACTGGGGTCATGTGATCGCCATTTGTGACCTCCCCAGCTGGCTTCTGACAAGTGAAGTCAGTGAAAGAAACTGGATTCACTTAACAACTGCACTCTTCACTCAACAACTGCAGCAATTCACTTAACCAGCATGGAAAATAAAGGTCACAAAATCAGGAGCGACTCAATTTACAACGGCCTTGCTTAGCAACAGAGCTTCTGGGCCCAATTGTGTTTGCAAATCGAGGACTACCAGTGGATAGGAAAGTCCAATTCTGGATGCATCAAGAGAAAAAGATCTTGCCTCTTTCAGAGAAGAGAAGTGACTGACAAGGAGGCTTTGTCAGATTTAAGAGACAAAGAATTTCTTATGGTTAAAGAGGCCTTTTTACAACTTTCACATTTCTGGATATACACACACAATCTCGCACATCTATCCCCGTGTAAATGTACCACAATAGAAAGGGGGGCCTAAATTTATGGAGAAGGGAGTTCAGTCCTTGTTAGACACCGATTCCCCTATGAGTAGCTCCTAGACAGAGAAAAAGGTGTCATGCTATTAATTCTGAGCTGTGAAAATACCCGCCATTGTTGATCGTCACAAAGCTGGGTCTCGGTGTGAAATGTTGTCAGGGATATAAAGCACAATAAGACCCCACTCAGAAGCGCAAGATTGACAGTGACCATAAAATGATTATTGAGGAATATAATGTTCCAAAAGAAAAGTGTAAGTGAAGTACGTTGGGAGGATGGAGAGAGAAAGCTATTTAAGCAACAAAGTGCTTTTGAGTCTGAACAATCGAAATGAAAAAAATAATTGCATTCCCTCTGTTTTTTGGTATTTTTTTGGTCCTCCAGCTTTTCTTATCAATGACTTTATCACCTTTGGGATTTTATTTTGCACGTTATTTAGGCTTCACTGTAATCCCTGCTATTCTGCCATTGACACCTCCTTAATACCTTATCTAACGCCTCTGACACTTCTGGTGTGCGCCTGCTGCCCTTTTATAATAGAAAATGGTTCCAACAAAGGGAGAAAGGAAAACCGGACGGGTGGAGGGGAAACATGGAGGAATTAACTAGCCGCTCAGGATGCGGAACCAAGCAGGGGCCAAGGGAAAGGGGTCCCAGAGTGGCTTCGTCCCCAACCGAGGCGAACTTTGCAATCATCTAACAGCTCCTGCAGTTTGGTGGTTGACAAAAAAGAATGGAAGATTCATTAAATGTGAGGTAACCTTTATACTAATACAATTCTCGTTCTTGTAGCCTTAAGTGGGCAAAAAGGTACGATGTAGGACAAGATTTTTTTCAGTCAGAGTATCTCAAAACGAGCTAATTGACAGAATGTGTCAAAAATCCAGGACGCAGGACTCCCACAGAACTGAAATTTCGTAAATGTTATAAAGCAGGGGTCCCCAAACCTGAGGTGGGATTCATCAGGTTCTGACCAGTTCTGGAGAACCGGTAGCGGAAATTTTGAGTAGTTCAGAGAACCGGCAAATGCCACCTCTGACTGGTCCCGCCCAGTGGTGGGATTCAAATAATTTAACAACCAGTTCCCTGCCTTAATGATTTCTTCCAACAACCAATTCATCAAACTGTTCAGAAAGTTAACAGCCGGTTCTCCTGAACTGGTGCGAACTGGCTGAATCCTACCACTGGTCCTGCCCACCATCCATTCTCTGCCCCATCTATTCTCAGTCCCAGCTGATAGGCTGGGTGTTCTTTTGTTGCCCTGCACAGGAGAACGGAGCTGGAAAGCACGTTAGTGGGGTGGGGAGGAATGGGGATTTTGCAGTATCCTTCCCCTGCCAAAGCCACCAAGCCGTGCCACACCCACCAAGCCACGCCCACAGAACCAGTAGTAAAAAAATTGAATCCCACCACTGCCTCAAATGTTGCAACTTTAAAACTTGTGGACTTCAGCTCCCAGAATTCTCCAGCCAGCTAGGAGTTGAAGTCCACAAGTCTTAAAGTTGCCAAGTTTGGAGACCTGTTTTATAAAGCATATTATGGCACAAGCATTATCATAAAGCATTGCACGACATCATATAGGTCAAAATGCACCAACCTTTCTGGGTTGGTGGGCTAGAGTGGGGGGAAGGGCCAAAGAGGGGATGGTTCTGTGGGAGGAGTAGATGCACGTGCGCATGTGTGAACACCCATTGCTTGTGCAAGTGGGTCCACAAGGATCCGCAACAAGGCTTGCGTGAATAGACTGCGATTGCCCATGCAAATGGGGCCACAAATACCCACGATTCTTGTGACGTTCACGTGAGTGGGGCTGTGCATGCACACTGGCCAGCTACTCATGCAGCCTGGTGGCCAATAGGCTGTGGCCCACGGGTTGGGGACCTCTAATATAGGCAGTCCTAAATAATCCAGAGTAAACATTCCTCAATATGAACCAAGTTTGCAACTGATCCCACTTCTAAAGGATTATCTTAAACAAGGCTCCGCATTTTAAAAGCCCAAGACTCAAAATAAAAATTGATGAAATAGAAAGGGAAATTTAGGGGCACTGGATACACCCAAGTATATCCACAACAATGTGAAATCACAGCTATCAGTTCTTTAGCCGATACTGGTAATCCTTAATACACAACAGTTCTTTTTTTTTTTATTCTTTAAAAATCTCATTTCCATTAACAGTTATTGTGTCATTGTATATACATGTTTCTCATTTTGTGACTTTACATTATTTTTATCCTTATCCTTCACCCATTCGTACCACCTCTCCCATGTCACATAGTATTCTCGATCCTCTTTGCCTTTCAGTTCCATAGTGAAGTTATCTAGTTCAGCACAGTCCATTATTTTTTGAATCAAAACTTCATCTGGTGGTATTTTATCACTCTTCCAATTTTGTGCTAACGTGATTCTTGCTGCAGTTAATATGTCTACAATAAGGTATCTTTTATCTTTACTCAAATTCCCTTTGATCATACCTAATAAAAACGTTTCGGGTTCCAAATTCAATTTATATTTTGTAATCTCAAAAAGCCATCTCTGTATTTTCTTCCAGTATTTTTTGATCTCTATACATTGCCACCACATATGGAAAAATGTTCCTTTCTTTTGTTTGCATTTCCAGCATTCTGATTTCAAGGTTGGATACATTTTCTCCAGTTGTGTCGGCGCTAAGTGCCATCTACAAAACATTTTATATTGATTTTCTTTGAATGCTGTCGACAAAGTCAGCTTCCAGTTCCTGGTCCAAGTCTTTTCCCACTCATCCAAATGTATATTATGACCCACATTTCTTGCCCAGGCAATCATTGGTCCCTTAACAATTTCCTCCTCTAGTTCTACCTCCAGTAAATAAGTATATGTTCGTGTTATAAATTTTATATCCTTGCCTGTCAAAATTTGGTCCAATTTTTGTAAGTCTTTATCTATCCCTAGCTCCTTTACATCTTTAATTCACAACAGTTCTTTAAGTGATTGTTCGAAGTTACAATGGCACTGGAAAAAGTTACATGACCGTTTTTCACACTGCCAGTATCCCATGGTCAGCTGATCAAAATTCTGGCACTTGTCAACTGGCATGTGTTTATTGTTGAGGTAATTCCCCGTTAGGAGAATGAGCACATACAGGGAGACGTATTTGAGAGGAGTGTTTGAATAATACACACAGAGCACACAGATACGCTGTACAGTAAATATAGGTTTTTACTTCCAGAAACGTCAAGCAAAGTCCAAATAAGCAATCCAAAGTCATTCACAGGTAAATCAGTCAGTTTTTCAATCCAGGGATAATCCAATAACAAATTCCAGTGTCAAAAACAGTTCAGTATCAGACTTACATCAAATCCATGAATATCAGTCAATTAGGAAGAATTGCAAAACTCTCCAACAGAAGGAAACAGAGATACTCACTCAGACACACTCTCTTCTGAGACTAAGACTAAACAACCCAGGTTTCTGGCTCCATCTTATGGCTGTTTGAGAAACCACACCCAATTGCATGCTCTTGCATTCCCTTAAAGATATAGTACTAAAATGTTTATCCTGGTTTATATATTTCTAACCCAAATACCTGTTAGGTGACTTATATTCCTAACATTTATGACAATTGAACTCTCCCAAAATCATGTGATCACCATTTGTAACCTTCCCAGCTGATGAACAAAGTGAATGTGATATACCAGATTCACTTAATGATTGCATGGTTTACCTAATGACCACAGGGATTCATTTAAGTGTGATGAAAAAGGTCATAAAATGGGGCAAAACTCACTTAACAACTGTTGCTTGGCAGCAGAAATTTTGGGCTCAATTGTGGTCATAAGTCGAGGACTATCTGTACTATTAAAACTCTTGTTGTAACCTTTAAACGAGCAGAATGGTAAGTCATAGGGCATCTAGCAGCCAAGAAGGTTCCAAACTCCTTTGCATTACCTCAGGTGACCCTGAAGACGCAGACAAATCTCCAAGCAACCTCAACAACTCTCTAAAAGGATGCAAATGACCAGCTGTCTGCAAGGAGTATAAATCCTTCTATTCCCCACCATCCAGTCAAAGCTGAAGAAGCTTTTTTGGATAAGAAGCTAAACCTCTTCAAAAGAAAACAAGAAAGTCCAATTGTCTCTTGAAACAAAGCACCTTTGGGACAATCATGACCTGGATGACTAAGAATCTCCAGAGACCCCACAATTGGACATCCATAACTTTTTTAAATGGGAAAATTAGAGGTAGGTCTGTCACTTATCTGGTTTACAAGTCTAAAGAAGACTTCACTGAGCAAGCTGGTTGTTTTTATATACTCATCCCTCAAAACCAACTTTTATTCATCCACGAATGCTTTCAAATGAAAACCTGCCTCCCATTTACTTACTTACTTTGTTGTTTGTTTATTTATTAAATTCATATGCAGCCCATCTCACTGTTCAAAGCGACATTTTGCTCTTTGCATCTTGTGAAAATATGGGAGTGCACATTTGGCAGAGTTATACTTTAGAGGATAAAGAGAGCTGCTGGGTGCCTCTCCCAAATATTAAATTTTAAAACCATAGAATGTCATAGGGAGGTAAATAAATGTGCGTCTTGGGTGACTTAACTCCCAAATAGGCTCTCTAAAGTGGGAATGATAGTAGCTGTATTGTAAGTGTATTACATGCTAATTTGAGCAATAAATTTGCCCGAGCTGCAGTGCTGAAGCAATTAATAAACCTCAAAGATCACTTAGCTGCCCTGATGGCTTTCTTCACCACAGTGAAGTATATTCAAGAAAAGAATGGGTTTATTGCTCCTGGGTTTTTTTTTACGTTTTATAAAAAAGGCTTTAATTATTAGTGACACCGTGCAAATAGCTTCCTACGACTGGAATACCAACTACTTAACTCTCTGACCTTATTATTCAAATAAACACTTCTTATTAAAGCAATGTGGTTTGTTCGTCAAGACATCAAATCAGCTGTCATAGCAGTGGATTTGAATATCCCCACTGTGTCAGCAGGGAACAGGCGGTCTTAGTTAAGGAGGGGATGATGACTACCAACAAAGGAGAATATTTGAAGCTCAGGGTTGAACTGAGGGGTCTTGGGTGCTCTCTCAGCTGAGTTGTTCTCTTGCAGACACCTTTCATTACTCAAACTAGGTAGCATCAACAGTGCCAGTAAGGAATGGGGTTTGGTCTCAGTTGAGTCAACTCAGTTGGATGCCTGCAAAAAAACAACCAAGCTCAGAAAGCATCAAGGACCCCTCAATGGGATGACTACTTTGGAAATACCCCCTCTTCCCAAATGTTGACTTTAATCTCTAGTCTTCCATCTCTGTTCCAGTGTTTCTCAACCTTGGCAACTTTAAGCCATGTTAGACTTCAACTCCCAGAATTCCCCAGCCAGACCATGAATCCTTGTGTCAACCCTGAAGTTGCCTGAACTGTGGCCATTTTCTTTTTGTAGCTTTTTTCTAGGGAGGCTTCTCTTCCCACTGCTTCAGGGATGACACAGGCTGGAAGGGGCCAGGGTGGTGGTATAGAGATTAGCTGGGGTATTGTAGCCTAAATAAAATTCTTTCTCCTGGGAATCAAGGACATTGGTGCAGGTGTCTGAAGGGTGGAGATTGAGGTCACCTAGCGACTGGACTGTATGCTGATTGGACCATGTGACTGAGATTCTGGGGGAGAAGTGATAAAGTTTTACTTTTAATTGGGGGGGAACAGCGGCAACTTAGAGCCAGTTTTCCACCAGGAATGTTGCCAATTTGATATGTTCTAATAAAATGTTATTTGAGGAACTTTATTTATTTATTTGATTTGTCATCGCTTACAAGATAATAGGTATAAGTATAAACATAGTTATGAATACATGGATACATACAAGAAAAATAAAAAAATATAAAAGAAACAATAAGACAGGGACGGTAGGCACGTTGGTGCGCTTATGCACGCCCCCTACAGACCTCTTAGGAAAGGGGCGAGGTCAATAGTAGACAGTCTAAGCTTAAAGTTTTTGGGGTTTGGGAAGAAACCACACAGTCAAGTAGAGTATTCCAGACATTGACCACTCTGTTGCTGAAGTCGTATTTCCTGCAATCAAGTTTGGTGCGGTTTACCTTGAGTTTGTGTCTATTGTGTGCTCTTGTATTGTTATGGTTGAAACTGAAGCATTCATTGAATACGTCAACTTGCCTACTTCAACTTGCCTACCTCTGAATTCTTATTGAACGGGATGTATTACCTGGAACCCTGACACCCATGGTCATTAAGCAAATCCAGTTTCCTCCATTGACTTTGCTTTTCGGAAGCTGTCTGCGACAGTTGCAAATGGCAATCGCGGGGCCCTTGAGATGCTACAACAGTTGTAAATGTAAGCTGGTTGCCAAGCAACTGAATTTGGATCATCTGACCAGGGGGATGCTGAAATGGTTGTAAGTGTGAGGGTTGGTTGTAATTCGCTTTTTTCAGTGCCGTTGTAACTTCGAACAATCACTAAACGAACTGTTGTGAGTCAAGGACTACGTGTATCAGCTAAACAAAGCAGTGGTCGCCAAAACATTTTGGGCACCAAGGACCAGTTCAATGGAGAGTTTTTCTGTGGTCTGGAGTGGGCATGATTTCTCATGCTGCCTGCATTCCATGGATGAGGCTTTGTTTGTTTGTGCGAGCCAGTTTCTGGCATGTCACAGCCCAGTACCAGTCCATGGACCAAGGGTTGGGGACCCCAGAGGTAAAGCACTGGAAGCTATGATTTCACATTGATATATATATATATACACGCAGTGGCTCAGTAGTTAAGATACTGAGCTTGTCGATCAGAAAGATCGGCAGTTCAGTGGTTTGAATCCCTAGTGCCGCATAATGGAGTGAGCTCCCATTCCTTGTCCCAGCTTCTGCCAACCTAGCAGTTCAAAAGCATGTAAAAATGCAAGTAGAAAAACAGGGACCATTTTGGTGGGAAGGCAACAGTATTCCGTGTGCCTTTGGCGTTTAGTCATGCCGGCCACATGACCACGGAGACGTCTTTGGACAGCGCTGGCTCTTCAGCTTTGTAACGGAGATGAGCACCGCCCCCTAGAGCCGGAAACGATGAGCATGTATGTGCGAGGGGAACCATTACCTTTACTTATATATATTCAAACATCATTGAGTGAATGTAATGCCCCTAAATTCCCCTTTCTGTTCCAGCAATTTTTATCTGGAGTCTCGGACTTTTAAAAAGGAAAACCTAGTTTAAGCTTAGAAGTGATCAGCTGCAAACTAGGTTCATATTAACTAACATTCACTCTGGGTTTTTTTTTGTTTTTTGTTTGCCCATATCCTTTGAATCTGATCAAAAAGGCTTTCGTTATCTTTCTGGTGTGGCTTTCTCCGTCTTATTCCTTTAAAAGAGAACCAGTAATAAAAGTGACATAAAATCCCTTATGGAAGAGCATGCAAAAAAAAAAAAAAAAAACACCCCATCACCAACCCCAAAAACAGTGAATCAAATCAATTCTCCCTTTTACTTCTTTTTGACTCCTGAAGCTTTTACAGTACATTTTTACATTTTTCCACCCTGTCTCAGCAGAATGCTAGAGAAGTGATCCCCCCTCTTTCTGTTCCCATTGAATCAATTATTTTCCCGCTTGATTTTCTATGAAATGGCCCAGAATGGGAGCCTGATTGCTAATGGGGCCTGTATTGTTCAAAGCGATGTGTTTTTGAAAGGGGTAACTAGTCTACCTTTTGTCTTTTTTTTTTTTTAAAGAAGGAGAAAGAAAGAAAGAATTTGACTGCACCGAGATTTGGTTGATTGATGCAAACTGCAGCGGGCAAGGAGGCCATCATGAAAGACGAGCGTGTTTAACCATTGACAGCTTAGAGCCATCAGCCAGGCTGCCTGGTAAGCAGGTTTCGCAACGAAAGGTCATGCTTTGTGGTTCTGGCCTATCTGTGTGTTGCAGTGCTGACCTTAGTTTTTCTTGGAGCCTCTTGGACTAATAGGCCCAGTCATGTGACCAACAACACCCCCTCCCTCCCCCAACTAGCCAATGGGATTAATGTCCCACTGCTTGGATCGATCGAGCATTAGCATGAAGCGTTCTGTTGATGTTGCATTTATACCGTGTCATTGACTTAACGCTATTGACAGCTGAATGGGTGTTCTCGGAGCTGGTGAAGGGGGTGGGTGGTTTGTCACCAGATTATTAACCGAAGCAGCTGTTCCCTGGAATAAGCAACTTGGCATTCATGCCCATCAGAGTTGGGATAATGTAGGAGCATTGTCTTCCCATCCTTCTGACAATTTTTTTTCAGAATTACTAAAACCTTCATACGTGTACGTGTGTGTATATGTGTCTTTGACTCGTAGCTCTGCCTGGACAAGTCCTTGCAGATTTAATGGCAAGGTTTTCAGACAGGGTGAATTCCTCCCCCCACACCCACAAATGCCTTTTTCCTAGGGCTGAGAAAGAGGGGCTGGTCCAGAGTCTGCAGCTTTTTTTGTCTTGGTTTAGGACTAAGACTAACTCTCTACAGCAAACTATAAATAAATTGCATCCAGATTATTAATAGTCAGTTTGCTCTCTCTCTATCAATTTATCTAGCTATCTGGTCTATCATCTATATCTATATCTATCTATCTAATCATCTATCATCTATCTACTATATATTATCTATCAGATAATAAACTACCTCTCTCTCTCATAAAAACTATTAACTATATCTATCATCTATTTCTATCTACCGATTCCATCTATATCTATCTTACTACATAATAAACTATCTATCAATACACAGATTATCAAAAAACTGCATCCAGTTTTGGTCACTGCATTACAAAAAAGATGTTGACACTTTGGAAAAAATGCAGAGAAGAGCAACTAAGACGATTAAAGTTAAAGGCCTGGAGATTAAAACATATGAAGAACGGTTGGTTGCAGGAATTAGGTTTGGCTAGTCTAGAGAAAAGACCTAGGAATGATTCCAATATTTGAGAGGCTGCCACAAAGAGGAGGGGGTCAATTTATTTTCCAAAGCACCAAAAGCAAAACAAGAAGCAAGGGATGGAAATAAATCAAGGAGAGAAACGACCTGGAATTAAGGAGAAACAAAGGAGAATTTAGGAGAATTTAGGGAAATAAGGAGAATTTAGAATTAAGAACTTCCTAACAGTGAGAACAATTAACCAGTGGAACAGCTTGCCTTCAGAAGGTGTGGGTGCCTCATCATGGGAGGTTTTTAAGAAGAGTCTGGACAGCCACTTGTCTGAAATGGTATAGGATCTCCTGTTTGAGCAGGGGGTTGGACTAGAAGACCTCAAAGGTCCCTTTCAGTGCTACTCTGATTTTTTAATAATGATTGGTTGTTAATTGCGCCTTTAAGTCAGTCTTGATTCCTGCTGATTGCCCTGGAGAAATCCCTGCAGTTCTTATTTATTTTATTATTGAACACATTTATACAGATAATTTTCAATTTTCAACCACAATTGAGCCCCTGTTGATAAGTTAGTTTTGTCCCGTTTTATGACTTTTCTTGCCATAGTTGTTAAGTGAATTACTGCAGTTGTTAAATTGTGTCTTCCCTAAGACACAGCAGGAATGACTGGTCCAAAGTCCCCTGTGAGCTTTGTGCCTAAGACATAATTAGAACTCAGATCTTGTGGTGTCTAGTCCAGAACATGTGAGTTCTGGTCCCATTGTAGCCATGAAAGATGACTGGGTGACTTTGGGCCAAATCCTCAGAGACTCTGAGTACTAGTCCTGCGTTAGGCATGAAAGCCTGCTGGGTGACTTTGGGCCAGTTTCTCTCTCTTAGTCCAATCCACCTCACAGGGGTGTTGTTGTGGGGAAAATAGGAGGAGGAAGGAGTATTAGGTATGTTTGCTGCCTTGAGTTACTTATAAAAATAGGTAAAGCAGGACTAAAAATTGTTGCATCAGCTGATCTGGAATGCAGTGGTTGATGTGCAAATCTAGGTTTTCCTATGCTATAATGGCACCTACCAAAAAATCAGTGAGAAAGGGGTCATTCTCTTGGAGGGTTCCCCTCTTAGAAAGTGCACCCCCCTCCCCAGGTAGTTTTCTGCTCCAAACTTATCTCTTCTAAAAGGTTACCAGGACAGATTATGGAGTCCCTGGTGCCTATATTTGCTGTAGTCATATTAAGGCTGTAATGTAATTGCATTTGTTAGGGTTACTGTATGTATTATTAATATCTGCAAACCATCTAGAGTGCATTAGGTTTGAGGCAGTAGATAAAGGGCACGTATAAACAAGTATGAATAAATAATACTCTGACCCCTGTGGTCTGATTTGCACAAGATGTTCAGACAATGTTGGGAATCACAAGCCGCACAGAACCTCTTTTACGATGTGATGCTTCCTAACCCCGTGTCTTTCAGCAACTACGGCTGCCTTGCAAAGCCAACTCTTTCAAAATGCATATTTCTTTATACATTTATAGCACCAACTCAGTAATGTAAAATGAGGAAGAGATTAATTGTTACAAGTGGTTGTATCTTATAGTATGTATGGCAAAATAACTGCCAGGAAAGTCATGCTGTGTTCAATTGTTTTTAATGTTTATTCAATTAAACTTTTCTTAAAAAAATATCATATTTCTTGCATTGGAGCTGTGTACTGGATGGGGAGCATCAAAAGTAAAAGGTTGCTTAGGTGGGACAAAGCTTTCCCCTTCCTCAAACGATGAACGGTTGCAGGAACTGGGCATGGCTAGACTAGTGAAGAGAAGGACCAGGGGAGACTTGATAGCAGTGTCCCAGTATTTGAGGGGCTGCCACAGAGAGGAAGAGGTCAAGCTATTTTCTAAAGCACCTCAAAGCCAGACAAGGAATAATGGATGGAAACTGAACAAGGAGAGATTCAACCTGGAAATAAGGAAAATTTTTCAAGGAGAGCAAACAACCAATGGAACAGCTTGTCTTTGGAAGTTGTGGGAGCTTCATCACTGGAAGCCTTCAAGAAGAGGCTGGATTGCCATCTGTCAGAAGTGAGAAATTCAACCTGGAAACAAGGAGAAACTTTCTGACAGTGAGAACAATCAACCAATGGAACAGCTTGCCCTTGGAAGTTGTGGGAGCGACATCACTTGAGACTTTCAAGAAGAGATTGGACTCCCTTATGTCAGAAATAGTGTAGGGTCTCCTGCTTGGACAGGGGGTTGGACTAGATTACCTACAAGGTCCCTTCCAACTTTGTTAATCTATTAAAACATTAATGTTAACCACTCTGTTCGATCTCTCCCCATAGCCCATTTCCACCCCCACCCCCCATATTAACACTGAATTGTGGGTGACGTTTGAGAGGAGAACCAGCAGCACCTGGACCAGAATATGATGAAGTACATTTATCAGTTAAACAAGAATAATTTGATGCCCCGTGACAAACACAGTGTTTTTTGCACACCATAGCTTATTGTGGCTGTATATTTTTCCGATTATTAATATCCAGGACATAGAGGTAGGCCCTCTGCTCCATCACTTAGCTTTGAAGACCACTCTATCTCCTGCATTGACATTTTACTGGCTCTTCTTGTCAACATAAATCAGAGCTTTGTCGTTATTCTGATATCACCTTTGGATGATTACAGTCTCAACAGAAGGAGTGCGTAAATCTCCCTGGCCATGGATGAAGTAGGTTATAAAGCTCAGCAGTAATATATTTTTCATGGGACGTCCACATCTGGGCTCCTGGCTGTCCTGTAGATCACCCTCGGCAAAGGATGTTGGGTTCAAAGAACTGGGAAGGCAGCGTGGCAGTAGCTATTAGTGTAGATTGTTGTGCATTGTTCATTTTGTTATAAATTGGATAGAGGTAGACTTACAACAGTTCGTTTAGTGATGTTTTGAAGTTACGGCACTGAAAAAAGTGACTGATGACCATTTTTCACACTTATGACCATTGTAGCATCTCCCCGGTCATGCCAGCTTGGCAACTGACTCATACTGTACATACGATGGGCATTTCTCTCTGTGTCTCATTCTGGTGAGAGAAACTGAGGATGGGCTCCAGCCTGAGCCTAAAAGCTCAGAAGACAAAAACCGTTCCTCCTGGAAACTGACTCAGATTGCATCCTGCAACATTATCCTGGGACGTGTCTATTCGCTTTCATTTCTAATAAGACGGATGAGTTGCAGTAGTACATCTCCACGGGAGCTGAAGATCTCATAGAAATTTTGAAACAACACTTGGAGGCTGTTTAGAAACAAGCTGAATTTGAACCCAAGTGAGGCAGAGTTGATATTTGTACAGAAGCAGTGGTGAAATGCTACCGGTTTGGCCCGTTTGACTGAACCGGTAGTAAAAATTACTAAAGGAACTGGTAGTAAAACAAAGCTCCGACAATCAGCTGAGAGGAGAAAGAATAGAGAAGTGCAGGATCGGCCCTCTCACCTGCCCTGGCACTTTTCTGTTCTTTATCCTCTCAGCTGATTGGCAAGGCAGTGCTGGTGTTTGGAAAGCTGCGTGTGCACGCACGTTAGGTGTGCACACCGGTGCAAAGGGTGTGATCACTGAACCAGTAGAGAAACTGGCAGAATCCCACCACTGTACAGAAGGGATCTCTGCCAGCTCCATCAATAACGGTGGAAGGGATGATGTTCTCCAGCAATAGCAGGTCTTGGGTGTCCTCATGGCTAGTGCTAGATAGGCAGGTGGAATCTGTGGCCAGGGAGCCTTGACCAGGGCTAGCATGCCAGTTGCAGCCTTAGCTGGTTCCAATTAGAAAACTCTTGAACTGTAGGGCAACTTATTCTCTGATAAATTATGTGCCATTAATGTCAACTGTTAGTGATCACATAAATCCGTGATGGCGAACTTATGGCATGCGTGCCACAGGTGGCACGCAGAGCCATTTGTGCCGGCACGCAAGCTGCAGGCAAACTTACCTCACTGCGCATGTGCGCACCTCACATCTGATTTTTGGCCAGTTTGAGGCCTTTTTCAGCCTCCCAAAGGCTTGAGGAAGGCTTCTGCAGGCTTCTACAAACTTTTTAGGCTGAAATCTAGCCTCGTTTTGTCACATCCGGTATTTTTGTAAAAACAGGAAGTGATGAAACGGGGCTAGATTTCGGCCTACAAAGCTTGCAGAAGCCTGCAGAAGCCTTCCTCAAGCCTTTGAGAGGCTGAAAAAGGCCTCAAACTGGCCAAAAATCAGCTATGAGGTGCAGTGCAGGCAAGGGGGCAGCGGGGGTGGGTGGGTGGGGATTGCGTGTGCATGTGTAGGGGACGTGGGGTGGCACGCATTGCCTTCTGGGTGCTGGCACACGAGTGCGAGAGTTAGCCACCAGTGACATACATCATCTTTCAAGTCTTTCAATCCTAAATAACTGAGTCCATTCACTTTCCTCCTCCTCCTCCTCTACAATCATGTGTAGGAATCTGTGCTTTTCCAGCTCAGACTGACAAGATTAATCAGTTTCACACCTTGGGTTTTTGTATGCTGTGCAAAAAGTCCTGTGTAGTTCCCATTGTGTATCTTCTTTCTCTCTCGTAATCCCTTCCTCTGCAGTCTCTGCTCTGCTGAGGGGAGAGTCCAAGAAAAAACAAGCAATTTCTTGCAAACAATAATTTTTATTGAAGCTTTAAAAAACAAAGATGAAAAACTAACATAAACTAAGAAAAACACAGAAAAGAATAAAGTGCGGGTGGGGGGGGAAGGATGGGAGGGGAAAACAAAGGAAAACTAACAAGCAGCTTCTATCTGCGCTCTCCTGTATGTCTGCTTACTCTCTTTAATCCCTTCTTCTCCAATCCCTCTGCTCTGCAAGAGAACAAAAGCAACAGGTTAGGCACAAGACAATACAAACTACTGTAATGTGACTGAGGGAGCATTGCAAAGGTCATAAATGCGAGCATAGATTGTAAAGTTGTTGTTTTTTTTTCCAGAAATGCTGTAACTTGGAATGGTTGCCATACATTCTTCCTGCCTCGAATGATCTTTACATCTGGAATATACATCATCTATTAAAAACATAGGGTGAACCAGCTGTGGGCTGAATAGAAGCTTCTAAATTCTACTATTTAAGGAAGCCTCAGCCTGCCCTTCCTACTAATACTAGAAACTCTTAATATCAACAATGTTCTTTATTATGCCAGCTCCTTTCCTACAAATAAAATAAAACCCTGAACGAACAATAAGCTGGGTTTTGGGGTTGTTTTTTTTTTTTGTTAGCTGTCTTTTTCCTTTACAAGGTCATCAGACAGCTTCAGTTTGCTTGCTCTTTCTGTTGGGTAATTCATGATATCTCAAAGCAATCATGTATGTAAGAATAAAACGTATTATTTGTCCCTGAGATAAATTCCGCATAATGTATCCAAACCCTTTTTCTGTAATAAATCAATATTAGTTATTATAAACAGCTGCTGGAATATACCTAAATAGGTATTCAGGAATGGCATGGAATGAGGAATTAGACTCATCAAGATGTGACAAGCATTCTGAGGTTGCAAATCGTTTGAGCATCCCTGCAAAAGTTGGGCACGAATCACTCCCACCACCCCAAATTCTAAAAGAAACATTCTTATATAATATTCACCCCGACCCCACCCCTCCCATTGGCTTCGGCTAAATGTCTTCTTCCCCTCCTTCACCTCGAAAAGAAAAAAAAAAACAGAATTGCCTTTTTACCAGTTAATCAAAGCCATTCATGTTTGACTTTATTCCTCATATGTTTATTTGTTTAATATTTATCCCACCTTTGTTACTTTACAACTAAATCAAGGCGGCAAACATATATTGTTTGATCGGGTAGATCGGTTCCCACAGAGACGCAAGACCAAAAGTGTTCATTCAGCTCTTTATTTGGTATATAGACCAGTACAGGATCTTGGAGCCGCGGCAACCCTTCATATAGGAATTGGTCACGGCTCGGTGGCCAATGACAGGGCTTTGAATCTCCCATGATCGGCTCGGCCAATCGCGGTTGATTCTTAGCGCGCCAATCACGGCCGCTTAGTTGGCCAATCAGATTGCGGTCCGTGTGGACCAATCAGGATTCAGGGTTTGGAGTATGCTAATATAGAACATATATACTGCT
Source organism: Pseudonaja textilis (assembly GCF_900518735.1). Next base: position 5,681,480 of record NW_020769354.1, read on the forward strand.
TCTTCCTCCCATTTTCCCCACAACAGCTCTGTGAGGTGGGTTGGGCTGGGAGTGTGATTGGCTCAAAGTCACCCTGTCAACTTTCATTCCTAAGATGGGACTAGAACTCACGGACTCCTGGTGATTGGCCAAAATCCACCGGACTGACTTCCATGCTTAAGGCGGGACTAGAACTCCCAATCTTCTGGTGATTGGCCCAAAATCACCGAGTTAACTTTTATGCCTAAAGCAGGACTAGAACACTTGGTCTCTTCGTGATTGGCTCAAAGTCATCCAGTCAGCTTTCATGCCTAAGTGGGACGAGAACTCACAGTCACCTGATATCTTACCACTACATCAAACGGATCAGAGGCACCTTCTGTCTAAAACCTGCTTCAACTCAAGTGGCAAAACATGTCCCTCTTCCTTTCTGCTTGGCCAAATGGAGGAAAGAGTGCAGAGAAGAGCAACCAGGATGATTAGGGGACTGGAGACTAAAACGTATGATAAACGGTTACAGGAACTAGACATGGCTGGTCTAGGGAAGAGAAGGACCAGGGGAGACATGATAACAGTCTTCCAATTTGTGAGGGGCTGCCCCAGAGAGGATGGAGTGAAGCTATTTTCCAAAGCACCCAAAGGCCAGACAAGGAATAATGGATGGAAACTGAACAAGGAGAGATTCAACCCAAAAATAAGGAAAAACTTTCTGACAGTGAGAATAGAATAGAATGAAGGAAGGACCTTGGAGGTCTTCTAGTCCAGCCCCCTGCTCAAGCAAGAGAATCTATACTATTTGAGAGAATAGTGTGAACAATCAACCAATGGAGCAAAAGTTGCCTTTAGAAGCGGTGGGAGCTCCATCACTGGAAACTTTCATGAAGAGACTGCACGGCCATCTGTCAGAAATGATGTAAGGTCTCCTGCTGGGCTGGGGGGTGGGTTGGACTAGATGACCTACAAGGTCCCAGAAGTGGTATTCAGCAGGTTCTGACTAGTTCTGGAGAACCAACCGGTAGCGGAAATTTTGAGTAGTTCAGAGAACCAGCAAATACCACCTCCACCCCCATCTCTTCTCTGCCTTCCGCGTCCCAGCTGATTGGCTGGGTCTTCTTTAGTTGCTCTGCCCAGGAGAACAGAGCTGGAAAGCAGGTTAGTGGGATGGGGAGGGAATGGCGATTTTTGCAGCATCCTTCTGCCACGCCCACCAAGCCACACCCACAGAACCGGTAGTTAAAAAATTTGAATCCCACCACTGCAAGGTCCCTTCCAACTCTGTTAATCTGTAAAATCTGTTAAGAGGATTGTGCCAGTGTTGTGTGATGGTGCGTCTGAAACTTACCAAGATGACGGCACGGCCGTGAAGTTTATCTGAGCATCGTAGGGGTTACTCCTGTGGGGAGGGCTGCATCTCTTCCAAGCAGGGAATGGAAGATGGCTGCCAGAGAGAGAGAGAGAGAGAGAGAGATGGGCTGAATCATTCGCCCCAGGGGTCATCCTTGATTGGATTCTAAGCTTAGTTGAGCACCTCCAAAGCTGTGTGACCACTTAGCGAAGGTCAGACTAGATGTCCTAATTAGCTGTGAGCTCAGAGCCAAATGGATGCTCGCAGGGAGTCAGGTTTTGTCCAAACAGATACCAAATACATGTGAGAAAGAGGCGGGGGAGGAAGGGAGGGAGGCAGAGAGAAGAAGGAGGGAGAGAGAGAGAGAGAAGGAGAGAGGGAGAAAGAGAAGGAGGGAGAGAGGGAGAAGGAGA
>NW_020769354.1:5683226-5769827 GCF_900518735.1 Pseudonaja textilis
AAGGAGAGAGGGAGAAAGAGAAGGAGGGAGGGAGGGAGAGAGAAGAAAGAGGGAGAGAGAGAGAGAAGGAGAGAGGGAGAAAGAGAAGGAGGGAGAAAGAAGAAGGAGGGAGGGAAGGAGGGAGTGAGAGAGAGAGAAAAAGAGGGAGAAAGAGAAGGAGGGAGGGAGGGAAGGAGGGAGGGAGGGAGAGAGAAGAAAGAGGGAGAGAGAGAAGGAGGGAGGGAGGGAGGGAAGGAGGGAAGGAGGGAGGGAGGGAGGAAGAGAGAGAGAACTAATTTGTACAGTCCTTCCTCCTCCTCCTCCTCCTCCTCCTCCTCCTCCTCCCTTTTTGCTGATAGATCTGGTACAAAAGAGACTTGCATTTCTTCACCAGAGAAGCTACCTGTGATAATGTCTTTGTTTAGATGGTTAATAAATTGGTCTTTTTTTTAAAAAAAAGTCTCGACCAGATTGTGTTTTCTCTCACACTGTGGCAACCTTGAGTTAAGTACGAACCAGGGATTCTCTTCCAAAGAATGAAATTGCTCTGGTTTGAGCATTAAAGCAAGTCCCCGTCGCTTCATTCACCTCAATATATCAGCCACAGGCAACCTGCTATAAGAAGACCCGTAGTAGAAAAATACACCTCTTATTTTCCCTCTTCTCCAAGGGAAGGGTAGGCAAGTTGAAGTAATAGGAGCTCAATCAATCACAGGGACACGTTTTGCAGATTGTTCTCCAGTCGAGATCGGGTGATTTCTCCATTTTTTCCCCCTCTATTAGCATTGGAATTATGTCTTCATTTTGAAAGTCAAACTCTTTGCTGATGCAGATATTCCAGGGTTGTCAATCCTCCAGCCCACACCTATAATATTTCCATTTTGTTCTTTATTTTGGTAATGCTGCATAATGTGCTGAAATACTGCTTCTCTGAATTTCCAGATTTACTTCGAATGGGATGGGGTATGTGTGGATTTATCCACATATTTATGTGTGGATAAATAAATGTGGCTAGCAGGCATTTGCTTGTGGGAAAGGGATTTTGGGTCAGCTGTCATCCTGGCTGGCAAAATATCCAGCAACAAATCAATGTAAAGGGGAAAAAATTGTCAGAGCTGAGCTAATGGGATGTCTTTGAATTCACAAGAATTTATTTATTTATCAGAGTGTTGTATCCTGCCTCTATTACTTTCATAAGTAACTGAAGGCAGTGAACATATCTAATACTCGTTCTTTGTCCTATTTTCCCCACAACAACAACCCTGTGAGGTGGATTGGGCTGAGAGAGAGTGATTGGTCCAAAGTTATGCAGCTGGCTTTCATGTCTAATGCAGAACTAGAACTCACCATCTCCTGGTTTCAAGGATCTTGGAGTCTTCGTGGACAACCAGCTAAACATGAGCCAACAGTGTGTGGCAGCAGCCAAAAAAGCCAATGCAATCCTAAATTGCATTAACTAATTAATACAATCGAAATCAAGTGAGGTACTAACACCACTCTATAAAGCCTTAGTAAGATCACATCTAAGTAATACATCTAGTTTTGGTCACACAATATAAAAAAGATGTTGGGACTCTAGAAAAAGTGCAGAGAAGACCAACCAGGATGATTAGGGGACTAAAACAAACAATGAACGGTTGCAGGAACAGGGCTTGGCTAGTCTAGTGAAGAGAAAGACCAGGGGAGACAGGATAGCAGTCTTCCAATATTTGAGGGGCTGCCACAGAGAGGAAGGGGTCAAGCTATTTTCTAAAGCGCCTGTAGGCCAGACAAGGAATAATGGATGGAAATTGAACAAGGAGAGATTTAACCTGGAAATAAGGAGAAACTTTCTGACGGTGAGGACAATCAACCAATGGAACAGAAGTTGCCCTCGGAAGTTGTGGGAGTGCCATCACTTGAGACTTTCAAGAAGAGATTGGACTCCCATCTGTCAGAAATGGTGTAGGATCTCCTGCTTGGAGGAGAGGTTGGACTAGATGACCTACAAGGTCCCTTCCAACTCTGATGATCTGTTATCTGTTATTTTAACCACTACCCCAAACTGGTTGGGACTGGGACACTGGCTTCTTCAGGAGGGTTTCTCTATACTGCCCTGATGCCCTGATTCTCCATACTGCTTTATTGCACGATGTCATGCCCAAAGAGAGTATGCACCAATATTTAATTTCAGAGGAATTTGCACTGGTTTACTCATGAGGAGCAAAGTAACAGATTAGCAAAATGGGGAAGAAGAATGCAGTAATGTCCACAGAACAAGATAGCGGGAAATAGGACCCAGGATAGCAATGTAAAGATAATTAAAGATACTTCCACTCAGATCACGTCCCATAAAATATAAATAAGACTCTATCTTCATTTAGCAATTCCTAGACTGTTATATGTTTCACAGAGCTGGTAACTGTGCTTTTCCTAACTGGCTTTGTGCCACAGGTTCTCCCATGGGATGAAAAAGTATGGATTAAAGACAAAATGGAACTGTTTTTTTGCTCAAAGCCTATCTGAAAAGGGATTTTTTTTCTACTCCTGGCTGCCTTTTCAGAAGTTGATTTTCCTGGGCTCTAGTAACGGTGGTTATAATCTCAATTAATGTGTTTTGGTTTGACTGGCAGATCAGATTTAAAGTTTATTACGTACAGGTGATTCTTGATTTATGGCCACAATTGAGCCCGAAATGTCTCTTGCTAAGTGTCACGACTGTAAAGTGAGCCTTGCCTCATTTTATGACCTCTCTTGCCACAGTTGTTCAGTGAATGGCCGCAGTTGTAGTTCCCCACTAACTTTGCAGTCATTCAGTTTGTAACAGGATTGTTAAGTGAATCTGACTTCCCGGTTAACCATGTTTGTGAGAAAGTCGCAAACGCTGTTCACACAATCCTGGGACACTGCAACCATTACATGCTAGTTGCCAAGTGTCCAAATTTAACTTAACAACTGCAGCGATTCACTTAACGTGGCAAGAAAAGTCATTAAACGGGGCAAAAAAACTCACTCAACAAATTTGTCATTATTCAGGAACATAAATCTTGGGCTCAATTGTGATCATAAGTTGTAACCTGTATAGAGCTGGGGTATCAAACTCAATTTCATTGAGAGCCGCATCAGGGTTGTGTTTGATGGGGTGTGGCCAGGGTGGGCGTGGCCAGGCCACCATCACTCATGTCAGGAGGACCAAGCACTTTGCACAAGGCCCTCCTGAGCTCCATTTTTGCTGGTAGAGACATCACCATTTCCAGGGTGGCCCCGCAGGTCAGTTCTAAGCACCCCGTGGGCCAGATTCAGCCTGTGAGCCTTGAGTTTGACACCCTATTATAGAGACTTAGAAATAATGACTTATGTCTTGCAAGTCCGAGGGGTTCAACCCCATCCCCCAGTGGTGGGCTGCAACCGGTTGAACAATCGATTCGGTGAGTGCATTTGCGCGCAACATTTAAATGCCGCCCATTTTAAGCTTAAAAACTTACCTTCTATGTCAGCGCTGATGAGTAAGACAGCTGAGGCATGGCAATCCGTAGTTCTATGCGAATCAGCTGACCTAAAAACGGGGAAATATAGGACAGGATGTCAGCTTTAGAAGCCATATTGAGAGCAGATGCTCCCACGCTGCCACATTTTGAGCCTGGGAAAGCGGGAGGGGGGGAATTTCTTGGAGTGTACGTAGTTAGACGCAATAACATGTTATTTTGCATATAAGTGAGGGTAAGTCTCAAGTTGGGACAGTGATTGGGGCACATGATGTGATGATGGGTGCAAGGGATGGATTTGTAGTTTTTACTTACTGCAAGGAAACCCGGAGCTTTCAGATTCAGGATTCCCCAGTTGTGCCAGTTTACTACACACACACACACACACACACACACACACACACAAAAACTTTAGAGACGATGTCTGTCCTGGAGTTATTGGTAGGAATGGAGGTTTTCTGGAACACTGACAGAGGAAAGGGCAGGGACGGGTGGACGGGGCCAACTGCTCACTGGAACTACCGGTTCACTCAAACTGGTGTGAACCAGCAGCAGCCCACCACTGCACAACCCCGCCCCCCCAAACAAAGGCTTTTGCCTATAGAAGGGTTTGGCCCGGAGAAGGAAACAGGAACCAGGTGAAACAAAAAGCCCTCCTCATAAATCTTGGGGACATTCAAATAGCTATTAATGTTTGTGGACATTTTAAGCGACGATTTCCTGATCGCACCAATCTATCTGTGGCTTTGCTATAAAGGAGGGTCATTTGGTTTAATGTATGTTTCAGTCTTCATTGCCTTTTAACTAGTTTTTAATCAGTAATTATTGCGGAGTTGGAATGGCGCGCCTCGTCTTTCGTGCCTCTCCCCGGAAGAGTGCCAGCCAATATGTCACGTCAATTAGCCTGCAGTGCCTGGGTTAGCAGGAAGACCCAGTTCTCTCGCGCAGGGCAGTCAGATAAGCATTCTCTGTCTGTCTGATCAATCTTAGGAGTCGGGGGGGGGGAATTTTCCCCCATTCCTCTGCGAATGTCTCTCGTTTCCCCCCAGGCACTTCAGGGCCAAAAAAGATCAGCTAGCTAATTTGAAAAAAATGAGAGCAATACTATTCTATCTGAGTTTCCAACACAAATTAGGAAATCAACCCAAGATAGACGACACGGTTATGAGAATAATTTGGACTATTGCCAACATTACCTTTTGAATGTTTCCCATGTAACTCTGACAGAGTTGTAGGACTAAGTATTTTCCCTCTCCTTCTTGTGGAGGAAAGATCAAACATGGCTTTGGAATCTTCCTTATGATTCTTGGCGTTAATTCTCACCACGACTGTTTCTCTGCTATCTTCACGGTCTTTAAGGTTTCCCTTACATGATACAAGGTAGGCTAGCTTGGGTTTGGCCTTCATCAAGCGTGAACTAGGTTGTCCTCGACTTACGACCACAATTGAGTCCAAAATTTCGGTGGCTAAATGGGACGTTTGTTAAGTGAATTTTGCCCCATTTCACGACTTTCCTTGTCGCATTTGTTAATGGACTCGCTGCAGTTGTTAAATCAGTAGCCCAGTTGTGAACTGAATCGGACTTTGCTTGTCAAAAGGTCACAAGAGGAGATCACATGACCCCGGGACGCTACAACTGTCATAAATACAAGTCAGTTGCCAAGCTCCGAATTTTGATCACGTGACCATAGGGATTCTGTAATGGTCATAAGCGTGAAAAACAGTCATAAGTCACTTTTTTTCAGTGCGATTGTAACTTTGAATGGTTACTAAATGGGCTGTTGTAAGTTGAGGACTACCTGTAGTCAGCTAGAATGAAGTGTCATAGGTGTTATAATGAATATTTCTTCCTTTGTTGTTGTTGTTGTTAGTTGCGAAGTCATATCTGACCCATCGCAACTCCAGGGACAACATTCCTCCAGGCCTTCCTGTCCTCTACCATCCTCCGGAGTCCATTTAAGCTCAGGCCGACTGCTTCAATGACTCCATCCAGCCACCTCATTCTCTGCTGTCCCCTTCTTCTTCTTTTGCCTTCCATTGTTCCCAGCATTAGGCTCTTCTCCAGTGAGTCCTTCCTTCTCATGAGGTGGCCAAAGTCTTTGAGTTTCATCTTCAGGATCTGGCCTTCTAAAGAACAGTCAGGATTAATCTCCTTTAGGACTGACCAGTTGGATGGCCTTGCGGTCCAAGGGACTCGCCAAGGGAGTCTTCTCCAGCACCAGAGTTCAAAGGCCTCCCTTCTTTGGTGCTCAGCCTTCCTTAGGGTCCAACCTTCACAGACATACATTGCAACTGGGAAAACCATAGCCTTGACTATGTGCACTTTTGTTGGCAGGGTGATGTCTCTGCTTTTTAGTATGCTGTCTAGATTGGCCATAGCTTTCCTCCCCAGGCCTCCTTGTGAAATTTTAAATGTAGGTGAAAACATTTTTATTTCCTGTTGTACCTTAGATCAGTGGTTCCACACTCAACCTTTCTACTCTGCAGACCGGCAGCGGTAGTGGTGGCAGTTGTGGGGAGGGCATAGTTTTGCATATGCACCCATAACTTGCACCAATGGAGCTGCGTGTACTTGCTGGCCACTCCCGTGAAATCATCCCTCCCCTCCTGCCGGCCAATCTACATTGGCAGAAAGTTTAGGGAACTCTGTTCCAGAGAAACCTCTAATGGTAGGAAAGAAAATATTGTCCTTTTTAAAAATAAACCTGCTTGGGAAGAAAGGACTCCTCACAAGTAAGATTCTCCCGCTGAGTAGATGACCAAGGAGATTTAGCAGATTGCCTGCTGCTTCGAATACAGTGAGCAGTCAAGAAATCGAACCCATAAAACATTGAGCAGACCAACCCGGAGTTTCACTCAAGGCACAAATGACCATATTTTTTTTTTATTTGTCCTTAAAATGTCCCACTTGAGATGTGTTATATGAAGACCTGCCTGTCTTGTGAAGACTCTAAAGCTGGGATACCCCAAAGGTGCTATTTAAAAATACCCTGGTGACAATGTCGCTTTGTTTTTTGCTGTCGTTTGTTGTCGTTCCAGGAATATCTGAAAAGCTCAGGAGGATTTTCAACTGACAAAATATACCTGCACACTTTAAATCCAAAAAAGCAGAAGCTTCTCCACTTCAAGGATAAAACACCCTGACTTGATACTGAGCAATGGGATATAGGCAGCACGATGGGGTGAGACACGTACGGATCTGTACACTGGAGAAACAAAGCAACTCCTTCACAAATGTGCGGCACAACACAGGAGGACAAATCCATCAGGACAAGATTCAGCAGTCCACCTGCATTTTTATGAAGTTTGGGATCTTTTTTATCAATGGTTAGATAATAAAACACAATAATAGAATATTTAGATTTAGGATATAATTTTTTTTTGATATTATTTTTATAAAACCTTATTAAGATAGATTTGGTATGATCTCCTGTTTACAATACAGTCCCTTCAGCGGTTCTGAGAAGATTCCACACCCTTTGACTCTGTTCAGGTGACCTCGAAGGCACAGATAAACTCCATGCGGCCTGAATGACTTTCAGAAAGCATGCTAACAACCAGATGCTTGCAAAGAACATGAAGAAGCTTCTTGGATGAGAAGCAAAATGTCTTCAAGGAAAAATAAAGTCCAGTTGTCTTTTTCAAAAAAGCACCTTTGGGACAACCACGACCTAGATGACTGACAACTTCCAATAAACGTGGGAAGGTGGGAAGAAGGAGATACAGATTAACAGAGCTGGAAAGGGACCTTGTAGGTAATCTAGTCCAGCCCCCCTGCCCAGGCAGGAGACCCTACACCATTTCTGACCAATGGCAGTCCAGTCTCTCCTTGAAAGCTTCCAATAATGAAGCTCCCACAACTTCTGAAGGCAAGCTGTTCCATTCAGAGGTGGTATTCAGCAGGTTCTGACCGGTTCTGGAGAAGCGGGTAGCGGAAATTTTGAGTAGTTCGGAGTACTGGCAAATACAATCCTCTGACAGGCCCCGCCCATCCCATCTATTCCCTCCCTCCCAAGTCCCAGCTGATCAACTGGGTCTTCTTTTATTCCCCACACAGGAGAATGGAGCTGGAAAGCAGGTTAGTGGGGTGGGGAGGGAATGGGGATTTTGCAGCATCCTACCCCTGCCATGCCCACCAAGCCACACCCACCAAGCCACTCCCACAGAACCAGTAGTAAAACTTTTTGAATCCCAGCACTGGTTCCATTGGTTGATTGTTCTCACTGTCAGAAAATTTCTCCTTCTTTCCAGGTCGAATCTCTCCTTGAGCCGTTTCCATCCATCATTCCTTGTCTGGCCTTCAGGTGTTTTAGATGGACTCCATTAGAGTGGCGGTGGTTGCACCATTAGAAGCCCTGAAAGACCAGTTAGGGACCCACCATGGAGAATATATCTATCCATGTGGTCTCTAAGCATCCACAATGACTCGACGAGATATCCTCTATTAAGATACTTGCAACTAAATCCCTGAGTTTTCTTCCTATGGCTACATAGCTGAAAGGTATTAATGGGCATAATTGTTGAAGGATAAGAGTGATAGCTCATTACTGAAAAGCAGATGTTGTATCAAATTTGAGTTATGCATCATGACAGCCCAGAGTTGATGGGAGAAAGAGGGGCAAGGTTTCTCCAGAGTACCGATTGTCTCCAAGCATAGCAATGATTTGTTATGCTGCTATTAGAATGCTTTCCCGCAGCATGCCAGGCTATTTAGACAGCTAGGTAGTTTGTGGTTCAGCCTTTAATTGTGCGACATGAGCTTCAGAGACACTTTATCTTCCATCCTTTTATTTTTGGCTTCCACAGAGAACCCTTGAGTTTGAGCCCATCCTTATGGTATGATTGCACAATTAACCGGCAACAAAGTCTGCGAGATTCTGTCGGGAACAGCTTTGCTGCATAAAAAGGGATCTGTTTACAGTGCTGTTTCTGTCAACACAAGAGCAAGGTCTCCTTCTGCAGATGGCTTTCTTTTCAAATGTGCACGAGGCTGTGGGAAAACACTTGCTTTAAAAAGGTAAATTAACAGAAGTCACAGTGATTCAAGTTGGCAAACAGAGGCGGCTTCGTAGCAAGGGAGGCAACGGGATTTTCCAGATCGGACCTCCAACATAATATTGCATGGCCAGAGGACGGGGACTCTGTGTGTGTGTGTGTGTGTGTGTGTGTACGCGCAGGATCAGGTGAAAACAATCAAGATAGCGGTTATGAAACAGGTAAAAAGCAGGCATTCACAGTCATTATGGGCTGCTGCCTTGACTTTATTAATTCCAGGTAGTCCTCGACTTACAGCCATTTGTTTACGGACCATTTGAAGTACAAATGAGCCTCGGGGGCGCAGTGGTCAGAGTGCGGTACTGCAGGCTACTTCTGCTGACTGCCGGCTACCTGAAATTTGGCAGTTTAAATCTCACCAGGCTCAAGATTGACTCAGCCTCTTCCACCCTTCCGAGGTGGGTAAAATGAGGAGCCAGATTGTTGGGGGCAATAACCTGACTCTGTAAAACCACTTAGAGAGGCTATAGAGCACTGTGAAGCAGTATATAAGTCTAAGTGCTATTGCTAGTGCTACAACGACACTGAAAAAAAATGACTTACGACCGTTCTTCACACTTACAACCATTGCAGCATCCCCATGGTCATGATCAAAAATTGGGTGCTTGCCAACTGGCACGTATTTATGACAGTAGCAACATCCCGACCTTTTCAGCCAGTTTCTGACAAACAAAGGTGAGATTCACTTAACAACCATAGGATTCACTTAAGGACCAAAATAATTCACATAACCATTTTGGCAAAAGCTGTAAAATGGAGTGCAACTCACTTGTAGCAAGTTAGCACCTACCCCTCATAGAAGAATGAAGTATTTTGAGAAATCTTTTTTAAAAAAGGCAAAATAGTATATTTCCCTAAAGGAGAAACCTGTTTCTAAAGACAGAAACTCAGAGCCTCAGCTCCCTGCCCTCAAGCAGATGTTAAGCGGAGTCCAGCCTTTAGAAATGCAGATTTGGTAATCCATTAATCATGGCAGCAAGGTCTGAACAAAGGTAGGATTAGCCCTCAGCCCCTTAATTTCATCAGCACACTTCAACCAAGCCTGGGACACAGAAAGTCTACAAAGTTAGCCATGACCCCTGCATAGCCCTCTGGGAGTCTGACAACAACCAATAGAATAAATTTCTTGCACAGAAACAGGAAGCTCAAGGGCAAGGTCCAAGAGAGGGTATAAATACCTCTCTTTCTCAACTCCGTGGGGTTCTGTTCACCAATAAACCATCTTTCCAGTGAGCCTCTATGTTTCCAGTGTCTTTCTCCCCACTTGGAATTGAACTAGATGGATATTTCTTCCAACATACTTAATGGCTGTCCGGCTCATTAACTGACATTTTGGGCTCTGTTCTTGTTTTTGTAAAAGTGGCTTTCATAAAGTCACTTTTTTCAATGCTGTTGTGACTTCAAACAGACACTAAACAAATTGTTGTAAATTGAGGACTACCTTTGTGCTAAAAGCTGCAAGAAGAATCTATGAATGTCCCAGATGGATTTAAACATCTTTGGGTTTTCCATTAGAGGCAGGTCAGCTAATTTAGAGTCAAGGTTGTTGCAACCTTTCATCTCCAGAGTCCAATTGCACTTGTTAAAATCGACCCTACCCCCTTGTGATGCTTTTTAATTATAATTCAGATATATAGAGTTCAACAATAAAACAATACATTCTCATCATCAAAAGGAGGCACCTATCTCTCTAGCCATTGTAGAAGACCACAAATCAAAGCAACTGTTAAGTGGATTCGTGGCATAATATCTAAGGAGGCCTCTGTGACCCAACAGCTGTTGCTGGAAAAAAGAAAGCAAAGTCCTTTTGAAACAAGAGTTCTCCCCGCTTTCAATACAATGCTTGTTTCCTTTCTCTCCTTTGAAGGGTTTGGCCCAGAAACTGCCTCTGAGGGTTCACATTTTTCCCACAGAGTAGAGAAGAGTTGATTTCCTTCAAAGCAAAGGAATAAGATCAGAAAAAAAAAAAAAGGTTTCCGGGATCAAAATTTGTCTTCCAGCAGGGTGTCTTTGTTCAAAGTCCACTTTGCTGGAGGTAAACTGTATAGAAATGTCTCTGATGTAGGTTTTTTTTCTTCATTTTTTTTAATGCAAGCGATTCTCCTCTAAATTTAATAAACAAAGGAATGGCTTTTTTCCTCAAGCCCCCTTCCCCCTCCCTCTGGAACAAGGGGCGGTATTTTTGTGACATAACTTGTCTAAAAATGGTTTAATGACACTGATAGAGGTTAAGTGATGAAAAGAGGGTGCAATCTTTAGGGACTACTGTTAGGGATACACCCTAGCAGAATGTGCACGGCAATCAGGCAGGCAGGCAAAATATGTGAGATAAACGTTTTTGTAGCTTACACTCAGTAAGACAGATACACTGTGCTAGTTAAATAGTTTATTCCAGTAAGAGTTTTAGCATAGTCAAACAGTCCATATATCATTCACTAGTTCAGTCCGCCCGGGGATTATTCAGTTGCAAAGTCCAGTGTCGAAAAAGAAGTCAGTAAACTTACAAATATCAGTCCAGTAATATATCTCCTCGCAGTAGAGATATGAATAAGTCAAACCTCCTTTCTTCCTTCGATGTTCAAAAACTCAGCAGCAGGGAACACACAGTTAGCAAACCATCAATCCAGCAATCCAGCAGGTTCTCTTGCTCCCTCTTATGGCGGTTTCACAACCGCATCCAAGATTACATGCTTTGCAGTTTAAAGTGACACACACTTAAACTTACTATCATAGTTTATATATATTATTTTACCCAAACTACGTTAGGTAACCTTGTTATTCCTAACAACTACAATTTTTATTTGAATATTATCTTCAGCCCAGATCCTTGGGAAGGATTGGATAGGAGGATAAAAGTGCCAGATCCAGTCTAAACTGTGTGACCAACCAGAATTATTTTCCTGAATTTTGAGCAACATTCTAAAACTTATACTCCAGAAAAAATACGAGGACAACAGTTTGATTTAAATAAAAGAGCCAGTTCGGTGTAACGTGAAGATGCTGGCCCAGAAATCAGGGGAGAGTGAATTCTAGCCCCACTTTAGGCATGAAAACTGGCCAGGTGACTTTGGGCCAATCATCAGGAGATTTTGAATTCCAGTTTATGGCAGCCACAACACCCCCAAATTTCAATCCCTCAGGAATCATGAGTCCCTGACCTTGAATATATTCTCTAAGTAAACACAGTTGGTTCAAAAATCGTTGCTGTATGGTGCACTGTGGCACCCAGTTAAAGGTCATGACAACAGGAGTTTTAGAGTTCTAAATGGTCTACATGAGGTTGCCCTTGAAAAGTATCTGGAAGGTTCAATTGGTTCAAAATGTGGCGGCCCACATGGTTTTATCCAAGGCTAGATGTACATACGTGTCATTTCTCCTGTGGGAGCTGCACTTTCGTGAGAATTTGCTTCGGGGTCTAATTCAAGGTGCTGGTTGTTACCTTCAAAGCCCTACATAGCTTGGGACCAGGTTATTTGAAGGACTATCTTTTTCTGGTCACATCTACCTGACTCACCAGAGCAATGAGGCAGGGGATAGCAATAGCACTTATATACCGCTTTATAGTGCTTTCCAGGATGCTATGGGTCTGGTCTCATAAGAAGGTCCATCTGGTGGGACCAAGAAGAAGGGCACTCTCTGTGGTGGCACCCTTCCTTTGGAACATCATCTCTGCAGAGATTCGACACTCTTTTGCAAGGCCCCGCAGAACTGGTTTTACCAGTGGGCCTGGGGACCCCAGTTTGTGATGGAGCCCATCAAGTGGCTCATTTGAATGATGTCACCAGGGGAATGGAGGGGTTATAGTTTTTTTAAAATTGTTTTTATATTGGGTTTTTACAGTGGTGGGATTCAGCCAGTTTGCACCAGTTCTAGAGAACTGGTAACTTTCTGAGCAGTTTGGCGAACCGGTTGTTGGAATAAATCTCCTTCCCTTTTGTTTTCCCCACTTTACAGGGCTAACTCAGGAAGGCAGGAAGGAAACATACTTGTGTACCTCTGTTTTGTTTCTAGCCTAATCCTTATCTTTATTGCCCTGCTTAAGTATTTAAGTATTTTCAGAAACAGCCTCTGCCCTTGTTACATGGTTCTTGGCAGTACACCCAGACTAGCCTGAGCCCTTTCTTTGGATTTATTTTGTTTTATTTTATTTTTCTGGTACTTTATTAGGGGATTTTTAAAAAGCTTTTTATACTGCTTGGGGAGTACTTTTGGGGTGTAATTCCAAGAGGCAGGATGCAAGCTTGGCACTCTGATTTTTTTTTACTGCCTTTCTAGGGGCATATGATCTTTCCTTAAATCTGGATGATTTCCTTAGGATATCTTGTGAGGTGAATGAGACCAGCACTGGTATCTTTAAGTGGTGCACTGCAAATGGATCTAGGGATTGGTTCTCCTGGGTATGAAAGGGTGTTTTGTCAGTTCCTTGAGCACAGGAGTCTCTTCTTGTCTATGGGGATTCTTCAGGTTTTCAGATCATGGTTGTGTTGGAAGAAATATCCATTGGTTCAGTTCCAAGAGGGGAGAAAGATTTATTATTTATTTGTTTGTTTGTTTGTTTGTTTGTTTTGTCGAGCATATATTAGATACTGGAAACATGGAGGCTGATTGGAAAAATGGTTTTATTGGTGAACAGGACCACATGAGTTTGAGGTCCTGAGCAGCTGACCAATTGGTTTGATAAGTAGATGGATTTTTATACGGTTTGTTCTACAGCATTTTGTAAATTAGAGGATTGTTTTGTGCATTTTGTTATTTGATTTTAATTAGCTTGTTTCGCAAAGGTTGGGTTTTTTAATCTTGTAATTAATCCTAGATGCTGGCTTCCTTGGGGTTTTAATTCTGTCTTGAACGGATTACCAAATCTACATTTTTAAAAGGTGACCTCCTCAGTTTCTGTGGGGCTATTAAGAAAGAGTGAATCTGTTTCCTGTCTTTTTAAGAGCATGTTTCTCTATTTCTCATTTAGGGAAATATAATTTTCTGCCTTTTTAATATTTCTCAAAATATTTTATTCTTCTGGGGTGGGGAGGTGCTAACTAGAGGCAACTGGACTTTCTTGGTTTCCAGAAAATCCAGTTGCCGCTCGAAAAAGCACCTTTGGGACAGGAGTCTCTTTCATTGCTTCATAGTGGCCAAGGCACATGATTGCTCACTGATAGTAAAATTTTTTAAAAAAGGAGGTAAGGGTGTGGATTCTTCAATTTGTTTTAGTTTTCTCTGATGACAATAAGTCTTATTAATATGGCACCAGGCTTGATTTAGATATCTGTGGCATGTACTAATTTTATTGTGATCCTGACAAGCCTGTGGGCCTTGAACCTGATTCCCCTATATACTTAGTTAATTTGTCTCTTTAGCTCGGCATTTTGTAGCCCGAATATGCCCACCCACTTTCTGGAGAGCTTAAATGACCTGCATTAGATGCTAAGAAAGTCCTTGAAAACATCTAATACCACGTAGAGGTTCTAATAGGCCACCCAAAACAATTATGTATGTCCATAATCAGTAAATGCCGGTTTTGATTTCTGCCTCCAAACAGCTACTGTGAGGGTGCTTTGTAGGAGTCAATCCTTTTTCCAACTGCAAGAAAGGACATGAAGTGTGAGGGTGTGTGAGTTGCTGATTGGAAAGTGCAGTAAAATGTTCAATATGCTTAGTAGAGTTGGGGGTAATTTCTCATAGAAGACAATATTCGTAGTTCGGGGTTTAAACTTGGTGCTCTGTGCTTGGTTGCTTTCTTGCAGACATTTCATTACCCAATTAGGTAACGTCATCAGTGCTAGAAAGAAGTGGGGTGTGCCTTGTGTATTTACTGTTGCTTGCCCTGCCAGTGTGAGCGGTAATGTTGTTTTCTTCTTGATGGTTCCTTGATTGTTTACTGTTTGATTGTCTGAATTGGTAGGTCCTTGATTGGAATATTGTTTACTTCTTGATTGTTGATCTAGTGTTAATCTGAGTGTTAAACTCTGCTCATCTGATTGCTGGAGAGGAAGCGTTTTGATCTTTCAGCTTTTTGACTGGCTCTTTTGAATGATATGTAGATGTTATGTTCATGTCTATGTGCCTGTTGATGGCCAATTTGTCTGTCAGGCGTCCAGGAATTTCCTAGTGTTTTTGGATTTGGCTCGGTCTAGGATGCTGTTTCCCAGTTGAAACTGTGGCGAAGTGACTGTTGGGGTGTGATGAGGTGAGCTATGGTGATTAATACTAGAGCAACAGTAAATAATGCCCCAATCATAAAACTACCAATTCAGACAGTCAATATTTGTCAATTGCCCAATAAATCCTTAGAAAGTGTAATTGGCCAGTTCTTCAAAAGGGTCAGGGATACTTCTGAGCTGTAGTTTACTGCTAATTTCCTGCTCGAGGATTTGTTTGTTTGTTTGTTTGTTTATCCCATCTTTATTACTTTACTAGCTGGATATCCGTGCTTTGCTACAAAACGATGTGATCGGGCTTAGTTTTGGGGGAGGAAAATAAGGAGAAAAAATTCTGCCTTGGTGCTCTGAAACTGAAACTCGTCTCCTCTGCTTGCGTTTTGCATTTGGAACAGATTTCTTTTCAGGTGGGGAGGGGGAGTAGAACTCCTTAGCATCAGAGCATGTTAATAATAACAATATAGGAAATACTAATGCTCTGATGGTCATTTCAAAAAATCCTTTCTTGGAGAGCCCCTAGAAGCCAAGAGGAACATACATGCCAAATTTCAAGTTTGTAGGATTTACGGTTCTGGAGATTTTGTGATGATACATGAGTGGTATTTCGCTTTTATATATATATACAAGATGAGTAACTCAAGGCAGAAACATATAAAATCTTCATGTTTCCTCATAACAACAACCCGACTGAGGATGACTGGCCCCAGGTCTCCAGCTGGCTTTCATGCCTAAAGGCTGCGTTAGACTTCTGCGTCGCTGCATGTCACAATGACAGTCGCAGAGCTGTTGCATTTATATTGTTGCAAATGTTAACGTTCTGGCTACAGGCACTCAAACAACAAAGCATAAACAGGAAGTCAGTTCAACCAACCAGCATGCAGCACAGACTTCTCTGTAGTTGAGGTAGTTGAGATTTGGCAGGTGTGCACATTGGCCCGTCCATAGACATTTGCCATGTATGCTTACCGATTAACCCCTTCATAGCGTCGGTATGCATCAATGGCTACATGCCATTGCAGACAAGTCTAAATCAAGGCTGGACTAGAACTCACCATCTCCTGGTTTCTAGGCCTGCACTTTAATCACTACATCAAACTGGCTCTGGTAAATTACAATTACTAAATTAGCATTATAGATAGATGTGGAAGTCACACAGAGGAGAGAATAGTTTTTGTTTACTAATGTGTAGCATTCTGTAAAGAACATTTCCCTGAAGAGGCTGCCACCTGTGTCAAGTTTGTTACCTTTTGTTTTAGCTCCGTGATGGCGAATCAATGGCACGTGTGCCACAGGTAGCATGCAGAGCCATTTGTACTGGCACACGAGCTGCAGGCAAACTTAGGCATGTGCGTGCCTCACAGCTGATTTTCGGCCAGTTTGAGGCCTTTTTCGGCCTTCCAAATGCTTGAGGAAGGCTTCTGCAGGCTTTGCAGGCCGAAAACTAGCCCTGTTTTGTCACTTCCTGTTTTTTCTGAAAATACCGGAAATGATGAAACGGGGCTAGTTTTCGGCCTGCAAAGCCTGCAGAAACCTTCCTCAAGCATTTGGAAGGCCGAAAAAGGCCTCAAACAGGCCAAAAATCAGCGATGAGGCACAGTGCAGATAAGAGGGTGGTGGTGGGTGGGTGGGGATTACGCGCGCATGCATAGGGGGTGTGTGGGGGCCCCGCATTGCCTTTGGGTGCTGGCATGTGAGTGCGAGCATACAAGCATTCACACAATTTTTGGCACAGGAGTCCAAAAAGGTTAGCCATCACTGTTTTAGCTTAGCCTTTTGCCTTGCAAGTGGCTGAGGGGTTAAGGATGTAAGGAACATTAAATGGCATTAAATGAAAGCTATGATTTCCTTCCCACATTTTGTCTACTGCGTTGATTGAAAAATACAGGTAGCCCTCGACTTACGATCACAACCGAGCCCAAGTGTTGCTAAGTGAGACATCTGTTAAGTGAGTTTTGCCCTGTTTTATGACCTTTCTTGCTAGAGTTGTTACCTGAATCTCTGCAGTTGTTAAAGTTAGTCACAGGGTTGTTAAGCGAATCCGGACTGCCCTATGGACTTTGCTTGTCACAAAAGGTGATCACATGACCCCCCAAGGACACTACAATCGTCATAAATATGAACCAGTTGCCAAATGACCATCAGGATGCTGCAATGGTTGCAAGCGTGAAAAATTGTCATAAGTTCCTTTTTTCAGTGCCGTTGTAACTTCAGTTCATTAAATGAACTGTTTCAAGTCGAGGACTGCCTGTATATTATCTCCTCCAAGCTAGCAGGCCGACTTTAGACTCTCTGGTTTGCTGTTCTTCCTCTTGTTACTATTGCCCAAGATTTGCCAATGAAGGTCAGATGGAAAAGACATGGACTTCCCAGTGGGCTGATTACGAGGACCTTGTTTATCTACAAGCGTCCTGTTTTTGCTGCAACAGGGTTAATCTTCTGGAAACGGTCCCTGTGATTATTCCCACTCATCTATCTATCTATCTATCTATCTATCTATCTATCTATCTATCTATCATCTATCTATCAATCTATCTATCTATCTATCTATCTATCTATCTATCTATCTATCATCTATCTATCTATCTATCATCTATCTATCTATCTATCTATCTATCTATCTATCTATCATCTATCTGTCTATCTATCTATCTATCATCTATCTATCTATCTATTTAATTGGATGAGCCTATTGTTTTGTGAGAGGAGTAGGCTTTCATTTTGAAGTAAAATCTGAGTTTCCAAAGCATGTCAAATGACTAATTGAAGGCCTTTCTTAAAAAAGATACACTTGAAGCATGATTATGTATGAATGTAGATCATTGCATGGGAGTCCTGTATGCCATAGATCCCCAACCCCCAGGCTGAAGCCCACTATTGGGCCATGGCCTGCTTGGAACCGGACCGCACAAGCGGCTGGCTGATGCACATGCCATGCGGACTGGTTGCCTTCTCCCCCATGCCAGGCCGCCAAGCCGTAAAGGTTGAGGGACCACTGCTGTATGCCAAAGAATAGCGACACATTATTGAACATAAAGGAATAGGAAATGACAGAACTCTTCTTCAGAAGGAAACTGACATTGAATGGCTGTCCCATAGGTGCTTTTTCAGGAGGCAACTGGACTTTCTTGGGTTTTGTTTTTTAAGATGCTTCGCTTCTCATCCAAGAAGCTTCTTCAGTTCTGACTTGGATAGTGGGGAATGAAAGGATTTATATTCCTTGCGGACAGCTGGTTATTTGCATCCTTTTTTAGAGAGTCATTGAGGCCACCTAGAGATTTACCTGCATCTTCAGGGTCACTTGAGTAGTGTAAATGGTTGCTGTAGTCTGCATTTTTCTCTCTCTGGAAATCCATTCCTACTCCCACACCATTCAAAGGGTGTTCATCCCAAATTTTATAGCTAAAATTCTGTAGAGATTCTCAGTCATCCAGGTCATGGTTGTCCCAAAGGTGCTTTTTCAGGAGGCAACGGGACTTTCTGAATGGCCATATTACAGGCTTAGCGAGGCAGGAGGTAGTCCTTGACTTACGACCATAATTGGGACTAGAATGTCTGTTGCTAATTAAGGTAGTTGTTAAGTAATTTGTGCCCGATTTTACCTTTTTTGCCACGATTGTTAAGGGTATCACTGCAGTTGAATCACAAGGTCGTTAAGCTTCTCCCATTGTTTTTGTTTGTCAGAATCGCATGGACCTCAGGAGGCTGCAACTATTGTAAATTCATGCTAGTAGCCAAGATTTTGATCATGTGACTGTGAGCGATGCTGCGACGATCATACATGCAAGAACCGGTCATAAGCCACTTTTTTCAGTGCCGTTGCAACTTTGCTTATCAATGGAGACAGAGTGGAGCAAGTGGCCAGTTTTAAGTTTCTGGGTGTTACCCTAGAAGAAGACCTGACCTGGGGTGCCCACATTGTAGCCCTGGTCAAAAGGGCCCAGCAGGGATTATACTACCTGAGACTTCTCAGAAAACAACCACTGAATGAAAAACTGCTGGTGACCTTCTACCGCTGCACCAGAGAGAGTATCTTAACTTACTGCACCTCTGCATGGTTTGCCAATTGCACAGGAAAGCACTCCAGAGGGTTAATGTCATTGCCCCAGAAGATCATTGGTTGCCCTCTCCCCTCTTTGGAAGAGCTTTATAGCTCCCACTGCCTTAAGAAAGTTCAAAACATTCTCAAAGATCCATCTCATCCTGGGCACCCTTATTTTGAACTATTACCATCTGGCAGACGGTACAGAAGAATAAAAACAAGGACAAATAGGCTGAAAAACAGCTTCTATCCTAGGGAAGCAACTCTACTGAATTCTACTGTATAGTGCAGTGTTGGTGTAGTGTTGGGGGTTTCCGGTTCAATGTGTGAAGGGTGAAGGATGTGTGTTTGTGTTTATTTTCATGGTCATGGTCATGATGTGCACTGAAGATGGTGTTTGATTTCGTTGTACGAGGTGCAATGACAATAAAGTAAACTAAACGAATGGTTGCAAGTCGAGGACTACCTGCCTAGACAAATCATCTGGTCATCCTCCTAAATGTGTCTAAGTTTAATAATGGTGGTGGTTATTGATGGCTTAACATCCTCCATAAATTCATGTGAGTTACTTTCAGGTCCAGTGCATTGTGCAAAAACAGAAGATGGATTTGGTACCCAAATTTTGAATTGCATGAATACGATGCAGTCTGAATGCTTGATTTTGTGTCGCTGTTGGTCCAATTAAACACATCCTTTGACTCACTCTTTTTATTAGTGTAATAAATTCCAGTCCACACCGCTTAGCTAAAAACAGCTTTTACATGCCCCCCCACTCCCCGTCTTTTAACTAAATCTCTCCATTCTGCTCCACATTTCATATTGACATTTGCTCTAAAAGGAAATGATTTCAGGAAAAGACCGTTAAGTGGTGTGACCCATTTTCCTCAGACAAGGAAAAGCAATTCTGGCTCTCTTCCCCCCCCCCCCCCCCCCGAGAACCCAGAAGCTAAAAGGTTAGTAGAGACCTTGACTGGATCATTATGGAATTCCTTAAAGTCTGATTTTATTTTTAAAAAAATCAGTTGACACCGCAGGCTCATCATAAGCATATTTTTAGTAGAGCTCTAGGAGGTGATTGGGCGTTTTGTAAATGTATAACCCCACATGCAACACACTCATAATTCACTAATGTTTGCTGAATGACAGGGTTAAGTGGCTGCTATTCCCCCTCTCCCACTGCACTAATATATTCCAGATCTGCTCTCTTCCTCCTGCTAGATGAATGTCAAACTATTGTCAGGCTGCCTAGATCTAGTCCACCACAGAAAAGCCCAGCTTTGTAAAATGATCTTCACTTCTTTCTCTGATTTTTCCCTTGGCCTTTCACAAATCACCAGTCCCATTAAGATTTTGATGGGGGTGACTGCTTTCCAGAGACAAGCGATCCCACATCCAGCAGGGTGCTGACCTTCAACCATAAATGCTTGGAGTCCACTTCCTTTTATTAAGCAGGTCGAGGCCCTCCCTCCTCCTTTTAAGCTACTGGGATAACTTTAGATGAAACGGTTTCATTGAAGTCTCTTCCAGACTACCATTTCAACCAACAATATTTATTTATTGGCACCTAACTCCAAATGTCGGAATCCTGAGGCTCCACAAAGAAAGTAAATTAAGAAGTTAGGAGAATAAAGAGAATTTAAATTAAGGAGAATTTAGAATTAAGGAGAAACTTCCTAACAGTGAGGACAATAAACCAGTGTAACAGTTTTCCTTCAGAAATTGTGGCTACTTCATCACTGAAGGTGTTTAAGAAGAGACTAGACAGCAAC
Organism: Pseudonaja textilis; assembly: GCF_900518735.1. The sequence continues at coordinate 5,703,691 of NW_020769354.1, forward strand.
CTGTCTAAAATGGTATAAGATTTCCTGCCAGAGCAGGGGGCTGGACTAGAAGACCTCTAAGCTCTATTTTGATTGATTGAAATGTTCTATTGAAGTTTCCCAATAATTCAATTTGTATAATAGTATTTCTGAAGATTTAACTGGGCTCAGAAGAATGAGCATGAAGTATTTGAGCTGGATTAGCCTTGAGAAAAGATCATTGGGGATAGCAGTAATATTTTTCAAGAACTGGAATAAATAGGACATGCCCCCACCATTCAGGGCACAGAAGAATGAAGTTCCTGGAATGCAGATTCCAGTTGAACATTAAAAAAAAATTCCTAACAGGAAGAGCAATTCCATAGCAGAACCAACCAATGATGGCGTCCTCCCCCAAGATAGGTTCAGCCAAAATATTGATGGCCACCCACCAGAGATGCTTTAATATAATATACCTAGATTTCAGCGAGGCATTCGATAAAGTAAACCACAACCTACCTTATGGTAAGCTAGAAAAAAGTGGGATAGCACCACCACCAGATGGATTTGCAACTTCGCTGACAAACCATACTCAACTAGTAATCCTTAATGGGTCTAAGTCTACATGGAGGGAAGTAAGCAGTGGGGTGCCACAAGATTCCGTCTGAGGCCCAGTAATCTTCAATATCTTCATTAACAACTTAGATGAGGGAATAGAAGGGGAACTTGCCAAATTTGTAAATGATACTAAGCTGGCAGGAATAGCTAACACCCAAGAAGATAGGCTCAAGATCCAGATGGATCTTGACAGACTAGAACACTGGGCCGTATCTAACAAAATGAAATTTAATGTAGAGGAAAGTAAAGTCCTACACTTAGGCAAGAAAAACCAAAAGTACACATACAGACTGGGTGAAACCAGGCTTAATAGCAGGAACTGTGAGAGGGATCTTGGAGTCTTAGTGGACAACCAGCTAAATATGAGCCAGCAGTGTGCAGCAGCAGCCAAAAAAGCCAATGCAATCCTAAGTTGCATTAACAGAGGGATACAATCAAGATCAAGAGAAGTACTAATACCACTCTATAAAGCCTTAGTAAGACCACACCTAGAGTACTGCATCCAGTTTTGGTCACCACACTATAAAAAAGATGTTGAGACTCTAGAAAGAGTGCAGAGAAGAGCAACTAAGATGATTAGGGGACTGGAGACTAAAACATACGATGAATGGTTACAGGAACTGGGCTTGGCTGGTCTAGTGAAGAGAAGGACCAGGGGAGACATGAGAGCAGTCTTCCAATATTTGAGGGGCTGCCACAGAGAGGAAGGGGTCAAGCTATTTTCTAAAGCAGGGATCCCAACCACCGGGCCCCGGACTGGTCCCGGTCCATGGATCATTTTGTACCGGGCCGCCTACTTTGCTTGGGCGCCGCCATCTTGTTTTGATGGCTCTTGAGAAAGTGCTTCCAGATGAGCTTGTCGGTCGTCAGTTGGAAAGCGGCGTTAGGGTGCTGAAGGAATCCTTGCGCCTTAGTTTCGTCGAAGGGGGGTGGTGGCTTCGAATGAAGAGCCGTCCCGATGGCGGTGGAGTCTCGCATTACTCAGGAGGAGATTAAGAAAGAGCCCGAAAAGCCCATCGACTGCGAGAAGGTACAAAGGAGGAGTTGAAGGTGGCGGGGAGAAGCGGGGGGAGGGCTGGCTGGCCGGTCACTCGGCTCACCTTGCCTTGGTCGTGCGTACTGATGCCGGTACTGGTCCGTGGATCATTTTGTGATGCCGGTACCAGGCCGTGGTACAAAAAAGATTGGGGACCACTGTTCTAAAGCACCCGAAGGCCAGACAAGAAATAATAGATGGAAGCTGAACGAGGAGAAATTCAACCTGGAAACAAGGAGAAATTTTCTGACAGTGAGAACAATCAACTAATGGAACAGCTTGCCCTCGGAAGTTGTGGGAGCGCCATCACTTGAGACTTTGAAGAAGACATTGGACTCCCTTATGTCAGAAATAGTGTAGGGTCTTCTGCTTGGGCAGGGGGTTGGACTACATCACGAGTCACCAACCTTTTGGACACCAGGAACCACCAAACTCATAATTTTAAATCCCAGGGACCACTAATATGAATTTTGACTGACGGTGGCTTGCTAATGTTGGTGGGAGAGAGAGATCTGATCTCCCTTTCTCTCACACACATACACACACAGAGGCAGGGGTAGGATTCCAATTTCTTAACCGGTTCTGGGGGTGTGGCCTAGTTTGTGGGTGTGGCTTGATGGTCATGTGACTGGCTGGGCATGGCTTCTATATAAATATTATCAGTATTTATATAAATATTGATTTTTTTTATAAAAAAAGAGCAACTTTTACCCAAAATCAGACAAAACAGGCAGGCAGTTGCTCACAGAATCACAGATTCATTCAGAGATCTGTGAGATCGGCTACCTGAGCTTGTCACATAAAATTTACTAGCAAGAAAACTCACAAAATTAACCCACAACACACCATGTATGTAAATATTGAATTTTTTCATTAAAAAAGGCAACTTTTACCCCAAATCAGGCAGGCAGATTAAGTTGCTCACAGAATCACAGATTCATACAGAGATCTATCTTTCTGCCACTGGCTAGCTGAGTCTGCATTGCTTCAGTCCTAAGGAAGATCTAAAGATTAGCTAGAAAGCAAGAAATCTGACGTTTCCTGCATTTCTAGCTAATCTAAATCTCCCAGCACAGCAGAACAGCTGATGGTCAGGAAAAAAAGGAAAAATAGCAACTTAGCAGGCAAGTTTGCCAGGTAAGGAGTGAGTGGGCAGGGAGGGTTCCCGCAGGCCATGTGGGCGGCGCAGCCTTGTGTTCCCGCGCAGCCTGGATTAACTGCTTTGGGTGGGGTGCTCTGGGGATGACATTTCTCTGCGGACCACCAGAATTTTCTTGCGGACCACCAGTTGGTGACCGCTGGACTAGATGACCTACAAGGTCCGTTCCAACTCTGATTATCTGTCTCTTTAAAATGGACTCCAGCACTGAACAGGGAGCTAGGGTCAATGGCTCAGGTGGTTCCTTCCAAGCCTATAATTTTGAGTTCAGTGGGACTTCCTAGAAATTGGGTCCAAAGAAAAGGCTTTATTTAGTGTCATGGTGCCACAAATGTCTCCTTGCAACTGATCTTTCTTTCAATTGTCCTTAGTTTTGAAACTGCAACCAGTAATGTTGTACTTTAAATATTCTGTATTTTGCAAGGGGTCTAAAATGTTTCATCTACCAGAGATGGTTCATTGTCAGAATATTAATCATCCTTCGATAAAACCGGAATGACTAAATATGATTCCAGCCAGGAGAGATCTCTCTTTTTATGATTAGTGGACGATTTCCCAATATAAACATAGCTTTCTCTGCTACCTGCTGATAAAAAAATCTATCATTTTAGGGAACAAAAATTCATATAGCGAGCTCTGGAAATCTTTTTTTCAAGATTAAAACGATTCTTTTTAAAATATCCTTTCTTCTGTAACAAGTTAATTAAGAAATGATGATGACATCTACCTGGAAAATATGGACAATTTCTGAAATCAATGCAGGCAAAGGAAACAGAAACAGTTGTCAAATGATAGATGCAAATGATACAAACACACCGATGTTCAAAACAGGTTTTTTATTATTTTTTTTTCTGAGACAAACACATTGATTTTCTGGACCACAGTAGAGGATGGAAACCTTTCACAAACTTATTTATTTGAAAATACAAATATAAAATTATACTTTCCACATCTGTGATGTGAGAGACCCCCATCCATGTAGTATTTTTACAACAGGGCTTCAGAAAGCCATACACAGAGACCTGAAAGATGCTTGATATATATAGATACACGTGTATATATATATCTATATATATATATATACACACGTGTGTGTGTTTGTGTGTGTGTGTATATATATATATATATATATTTATATATGTATATAAAAAATCACTACCAAAGTTCGCATCAGTTCATACTAAAATATAAAAGGAAGGGGCTAGGCCTGGCCACTGTGTCACTGCTGATTAAATACCTTTAGAGGATCCTTCTCCAGCAAGGTCTGTCCAAATATGTTGGGATTGTGAGAGCTGAGGCCCCAGCGTAGTTGGAGGGCACCTGGCTGGGGAAGGCTGAAATTTTAGAATTATCTGAAAATGCTGAAACTTTACATTGGGTTACTGATGGAATTCCAAGACATGTACAACATATATAATGAGATTATCTGCTATCACTAGAATTCAAAATGATACATCCCACATGTGGTGGCTTATATACAGAACACAGGTTATATAGCATGGGTGACTTCAGTTTGCTTTTTTTGTTTTGAAACAAAATTCAGTAAAGACAATACATTCTGATTGTTTGGTTACTGGCGAACAAACAGCTTTGCTTCGGAACTTTTATTTTTTTATTTTTTTGGTAGAATTCTTATTACAGTATTAAAGTATTGCTTAGCTGGCAGAATCTCATGTAGTGCTTGCACATGGTGAGAAATGGATTGGAATTAGATTCTGTACCCTTTATGAAACTCTACAGTGTATTGATGCAGATTTTTTTTTCTTGAATCTGCCAGTGTGTCTAAGGCCCCCGTCACTCAAAATATAGTTAGACCAGCTTCAAGTCTGCTTTTCCAACCATTTTACTTGGCAGAAAACAAAAAAAACCCAAACCAAAAACAAGTAGGAAACCTTTCAAGCAAATACACTAAGGAGTAAAAAATAAGTAGTTAGTGTTTTTTTGTAAACAATTTTATATGCAATATATATATATTATATAACCATGGCTGACATTTGAGGAAAAATGTAGTAAAACTATATTGCTTTAGTCTTTTTTTGTGTCTTGCATTGAATTAGATGGAAAATGAAACAGGATGTTTTTGGTGACTGGAGTCCCTAGCCCACATTCATACTCCAGACTGAAAGAGCTGTGCAGGGTTAATGGCCGTGTGGAAAAGTAAATTAAAAGTCTGTACACCTTTCAGGTCATTATTATTTACCAACAATTATCCAATGATTCAACTAGCCTAGCAGGATGTGTCACATTCATCAGCTTGTGTATATACTGATGTACAAGAGAAAGAAAAATTACAGCAACAGAGCCATGCTACCTTAAAGTCCAAGCTACTAATTCAAATCAAAAGAAACATTATGCAAATAGGAAATTTTAAAAAGGGACAGGTTGCTCTTCGTTTCAATCAAGTCAACTTCCAACTTAAAATTGGATGAGAAGTTGTTTTTTCCCCCTTTGGTGGGAAGTAAAACAAGATGAACTAAAAATGCCAACAGCCTAGGGGTGAAATTCTGGCCCTTTTGTTCAAGTAAGTAGCAAAAAAACAGAAACAAAACAAAATGTATTTCACTATGCTACATGACTTCTAATTTTCAAAAAATCCTTCTGACACCTCTTGCTGCGTTTCTGATATCCCGATTGCTTTATCAATATATAACTTGGTTTGAGGCACAAAATAGCATTTTTCAATGCTCTCCATGGAAATGGGTAAAGCAGGAGTCGGTCCAAACTTGGCAACTTTAATACCTGTGGACTTCCACTCCTGGAATTCCTCGATTATGCTGGCTGGAAAATTCTGGGAGTTGAAGTCTAACAGGTCTTAAAATTGCCAAGGTTGGACACCCCTTATGTTATATACTTAATGGTGCATTTTGCCCCATTGAACTGCACTTTTGATTTTTGCTAACTCCAAAAGATGAGAGGGCATAAAAGAATCAAAATGGAGTCCACAACCATGTGATCAAAGCCCCAACCATCGCGACGTGCATACAAATGGAGCAGGGCTACGATCACTTGGTTGTGGCGGATGCCATCTTGAATTTTACTTCCTCTCTGCAGACTCCCCCCCCCACCCCCCCCCCTCCCCAAAAGGCAATGTTTGTCAAATGAGGTTTGGAACAGTACAATGCTAGGATGGCAATAGATGCCTCTTCTCCTGACTCAAATAAAGTTGCAGCTGAACTGTCCCATTTAAAATTTATTTCCCCAAATGGAAACAAATTCTGAAATCTTTTAATATGGGCGTCTAGATGAGTGAGGGAAGAAAATGAACCTTACTCTAGGCAGTCGCCTAAAAAATATAACAGGTTCCCTACAAGTTGTGCTCTGGGCATCCAGAAGGTATAGAACTATCTAAAACATATTCACAGAGATTATCAACTTTTCTTCGGAGTATTCTTTCTTTTAAAAAAATACTTTTTTCTCTTTGCAAAATCATTTCATTAATACCATGCTTCCCTTTTTTATTTTAAAAAATAAACTAAAAAAATCCAGTTTTGCATATCTAGCATTAGCATTTAAGGTAGTATGGCACACCCTTTTTTTTTTATAAAAGCTGAAGGGTGGGGGAATCTGCAAAATGGTGCAGTAGTTTTGCCAACATTTATTTTCTTTCTTTTTCTTTCTTTTCTTTTTTTCTTTCTATATTGTGAAGCCTTTGGTTAGTTTGAAACCACATGAGATCAGCAGAAAGTAAAAGAGTGAAAAAGCAAATTAAATAAAAACAAAAACCTGCCCCCAAATTATTAGCATTTCTTTTTGCCTTAAATAAGAGAAAGTTCTATCCTTACTGGTCCTAAATCTGAATAACTACATCTATGTATTTAACCTTAATTACAATACAACTACAATATGTACTGGAAGAGGAAGAGAAGAGAAAGGGTATGTGTGGAGGGGTGTCACTACACTAGAATCAGGACAGCACTCTTACAAGATAGTCATTTTTATACATTATTAACATACAACAATGATCAACAAAGAATCTTCTATGAGGTGCCAGAGACCGAGGAAGGAGGAGGAGGAGGAGGAGAAACACATGATAGTCTACAGTACAGGCACACGTTCCCAGAAACTCCACCGAGGAAGCTCTGTGAAAATCCAAGAGAGCTCCATCATTTAAAAGGAAATTCACCCTCAGGAACTCCTGATAGGCTGCACATGGATGGCGTCTATCTTGATTAAAATGTAATAATAATAATTTAAAAAATCCCTGACTTTTTTTTTTCCCTCTCTCGCTCTTTTTTAATTTTCTTTTTTTGTAAAAACACACTCGAGTCTCAGGGAATTAGTTTGTGATTAATTCCTTCTATTTATTTCATTTCATTTTTATTATTTTTTTAGTGTAACTACTTGATCAAGTCTCAATAACTTTAAAAAGCGTCCAGCATTCTGGCTTTTAAACCTGGTTGTTTTTTCAAAGAAGAAAAGAAAAACTTAAAACATATAACAGCCATTCCCCTCCAGCAAAACACCTCATTTTTGCTGTCTACTTTAAAAATTGGGGGAATGATAAGATTCTTCCCCTCCTCCTTACAGTTCGCCTTGTGGTGCCTCCGTGAGTGATCGAAGATGCTTTGCTGTAACTTGTCTATTGAACATCTATGTTAGCCTACCGGTTAGTAAAATTTTACAAAAATAGGAGTGCAGCAGCTTTTTTTTTTCTCTTAACAAATGTCTCATTCAGTGTCTTATTCTGGCTGTACCTAGAGTACCAAATTTATAAACGTAACAATTTAAAAAAATATTAATAAAACTTGTCAATATTAATGCTTAAAAAAAGAATATATCCACACTATAGTTATGCTTGTAATATCACCTACTGTGTTGTACTTGGAGTTGCTGTTGCCAGCCTATTTGACCCATATTTAAAAAATTAAATTAAAAAATATCCTTCATAAGTCTCCTCCCCAGCAGAGGACCATATATATAACAGCCAAACATTAAACATGTGCAAATCGGAAATTGTCAGTTTTCCCCTACCAGTCACAGTGCAATGATGTTTTTTATACATTTTTTTTTCAAATCTGTTTTCATCTACAATAAATTAAGCTTCTCTTGCCTCTAGGGTGACAAACTTGTAGCACTGAGGTATTCATAACGATTTGTTTAAAATAAACCTTTGCTTTTTTTTTTTCTAATTTGTGAATTAGAAAAGAATGGGAAAAAAAAAAGGATGGGTAAAAAAGGGTGAGAAGATGCATGCTTTTAACTGCCCCTCCCCACAGCTGGGGGCTTCCAAGACGTCAAGACTGGCTTGGTGCGAAGGCTGCAGGCAACGGGGCTGACAGAGATGGATGGACAGTCAGGTGATCTAAATGGTTAAAAAAAGTGTGCTTGAAACTTTAAATACCTTTTAAATATTAAAAATGTAGCTTTTTCAATCTTGGGAAAAGCAGGGTTTTTTTTTTAAACTTAAAAATGTAACTAGACTGTTACCTTCAAAGCTGTGCACAGAGGTCTAGTTAATATGCTGGTATGACGCTAGTACAGTTATAAGGTCTAACATCTACAGAGCAAGCTAAAACAGTGTTGATCTAACTGCTACGGGCCAGCTCTGGCAGTCGATCTCACAAGTTTAAAAACATTGGGGCACAATCCAGCGGAAATGTTCCCTGTGTGTGCTGGCGAGATAAATGGGAATTGAATGAGGATCTCAATGTCCTCATGCATTTTCCATTCATATAAAAAGTCTTGCAGAAGAGAAGATTCTGTTGGGATGTGTGCCCCAAATTTTAATCTTTTTCTTCCATTCACTACAGAAACTGCCTTTATCTGACTCCATCACAAAAATATTACAATTTCTCTGCTTTAATAGTTTATATGCAAGTTAATGGAATTGTATTTACAGTATTACTACTTTTAGATTTCACAATTTCAAAAAACCTTATCGCCTCTTTTTTTTTTAACAACAAAAAAATGCACTTATAGAAAAAGGACACAAAAAAACTTTGTAGTCCTTAGTTTATTGCCGAAAATAGATATAATTAGGTTAACTAATAAAAAGAACTGCTAGAGATCCTGCTACTGAGCCAGCCTCCTATTTCCCATCCAGCATAAAAGAGAGTATTTCCACTTACTTTTCTCACTTGCTCTAATTCTAAATTCAGCGTGCGCTAAATTCCACCTGAAAAAGCCTTTTCAACTTCAGAATTGGTACCAGTAAACTGAAAATCATGCTACCATTTCAGCAACAAAATTACATAAAAAGAAAGATAGAGAAAGGGATTAAAAAGCAAAGCAAAGAAACCTTTAAGATATAGAGTATGGTTAGGGTTTTCCTAAATACACAAAGTAGCAGATCTACTTTGATTATAAGCCTATGTCAAAATACTACAAAAAAGTGATTAAAATAGATCTCAAAGGGGAAAAAAACATCCAAGAAAAATAATAACATGAACAAAAATGGATTATATATATATACACATTTGTTTTAAAAAGCTGTTGTTCTATATAGTACAGCAGGTTCATGAGATGATACCGATTTTGGACAACCCATATCCATTGAGGGTCACCTCCAGTTTGTGTGGGTTACTGATGATGGTGCAATGGTCAAAGTCTGAAGACGTGTCACCTAAACATGGAACCATTCAGAAACTTCGCCCTGTCTTGCCTGGACATCCAGATATACTCTACAGTGGATGAAAGATAAAGAAACAGAGAAACACAATGGTTACGTTCCAACTTTTAGAAAAATGCATCTTCTTAGTCCAAGCAGGGACCCAGACGTGATAGCCCCTTTTCTGGTTTCATACAAGTTCTACTCCACATTTATTTCATGTCTTATATTTGTATTTAACGGGTTCCAGCAATACATTGCACCATAAACTAATTGAATTATTGGTATCTAACAAGTAACAAGTTACCTACAGCCTGTATCAATTGCACCTACTAGATCACTATGGGAGAAACTCCATGTGATTCCATACTTCTGGGAGGAAGGAGAGTCGAAACCAAGAGAGAAGGCTTCTTGGGGGCAGCCCCAGTGCATCCCTGAGACCAGGCTGGCAACCTCCTGGCTGGCTTTTAGAAGGCTGTTAAAAACGAAACTGTCAAGGAGGGCTTACCTGTTACTTCTCTGCTTTCTATTTTTATTGCTATTTTTATAGTACATTCTGCTCATTCATGTTACAATATAACTTATGTCTGTTCATTTCATTATACCCCACGGACGTGCTAATTTTTACATATCATGTAAAACTGCGGAAAATCAAAAGATGGTAGCAGGAGACAAATTCAACAAGCAAACTTAAAACGGTGTCAGGCGGCCTGGAGGACTAGCAGTTGCTTTGGCTGAGGGTGCCAAAGGAGGAAGAAGACGACGAAGGGTGGCAAGGGGCAGCAGGGGTACCCAGTTGCGGTCTGAAGAGTGCAGGGTGATTTCCAGCCCAAAAAAAAAAAAAGACATTTGGGAATGGATTCAGACGTACAACCATCTGATTAGCTTAATGACCACCGTAAGAAAGAGTTTAAAAAATCAGATCTGGTCACAAGATGTCCAAACTTATGATGTCAGCAACTTGCAACAGAGATTCCAGGCCCAATTGTGGTAGTAAGTTGAGGACTGCCTGTGTGTGCATTTAAAAAGAAACATGGGAAACAAGCTCAAGTCATGTCAAATTGGAGTGGGAGATTTTATTTTATACTTGGAAATATGCACTTCAATATTCAGCCTGATCAGACTGTGCAGAAGTATTGTAATCTTCCTAATCTGGTACTGTTCTATTCAGACAAGTCAAAATTCAAGGTGTCCAGAAGTATGCCAAGTTGTGGAAGGATGGTGTGTATGTGTTCTGTGTATGTATATACGTGGGTGTGAGTCTATGTGTTTATGAATTGTGATGGCAAATAACTTGGACAGAAAGACTGCTGAAATTAATAGTTCCCTCAACAGAATATTATTTAAAGATCTAAGCTAGACATGGTGGGTCAATCCTGGGCATCAGTGCAGATGGTGGCAGCAATGGCTATTTGAAGCTAGGATATTCACAGGAAATTCTGGTTTTATAAATAAAGGTTTCTTTGTTGAAACCATGTCGAAAGAGCACAATGACATATGATGGTTTGTTGAACCAGACTCAGATAAAATAATTAAGAAATTATCTGCTTGGTAAGTCCACCATTTCATTTTTCAGGCTTATAGTATTGTGAGCCAAAACAAATGGAGCAATGTGAAATTAGAAATGATGTGCAACTAATCCATGATGGATTATACAGTTTATAAACTGCAGCATGAAGAATCTTTTAAAAGGTTTGGGTTACAGTACTGCATGAGGATAACAATTCAGTTATAGAAGAACTAGTTCATTTGTGAATGTCTCAAATGCTCAGTTTCAATGGCTTGAACAAATACCTTCAATAAAAATGTGAATAACTATGAAATCCAGAGTATTCCCCATAGAAGCCTTAATCCTCTAAGTCCTATTATTCATTCATTAATTCATTCATTTCAAATACACCACAGTGAGGTTCAAGAAACTTTTTCCCTACCTCCAGACTTAAGCCTCCCATATCAAGAAGCCCCCTGGGAAACTTTTATAATGTAATGGTGTACAGAAGATCCTGGCAAAAGTAATCTGAGCTACAGTTTCACTGTAACAATCTGACAGAATTTCAAACTACAGTCGTTTTAGCTGGTGTTGGTTTAAAAGTTGACTCTGAATTAGACTCTCTCTCTTTGGTAGATAGCCTTGCTCTTAAGCGAGGCTTTTAGACTCAAACATGATGGTGGATAATCCCTGGAGTGCAATCTCAACTTCTCTCCTGCACACTCTTCTTGGGTTACAGTGACAGATGTGAAATTCTCATGCTGAGGAGATGGATTGTTCCAGTTAAAAACATATTAGAAAAGGCCACCCTTGCCTTGTCTACCCCCTTCTGCTCATCTTTTGAACATCTATAGTGAGTCCTTTCCTGAGGCAACAAACATCCTCAAAACAAGGGTAACAAAGAAAGATGAGCAGTCACGGAAGCTGTGGTTTGTCTTGCCCGTGAACTTCTTGGCACCCACAGTCCAAGAAGGATCCTTTTCCCTTTGTGAAAAGTACCTCAAGGACACCTGCTTGGCTTGCCAATCTTTATTATGGCTTTATGAGGCGAGTGCATACTGTATGCTAATTGCTTAAACATTGTTCTCACCTCATGCCTCTTTTTAACATTTCTCTCTGCTAGGAACAAGAAATTATTGGGACTTGCTTTTGAGGATCCATTAGCAGACCTAATTTTTGGCAGAAAACAGAGACCAAATCTGTTTATATCAGGATTAATCAGGAACTGCACACTGTGAACCATACAAAAAGTGTCTGCCTACATGAATATGGATAGGCAGACAGAAGTCCTCTTTAACCCTGAGGTAATTTTTATGTTTTTCTATCTGCTTCCCTACGTTTCAGTCCTGGAATTCATGCAGGGCAACTGGGCTTTCAGGCAGACTCCTACCAAAGCCAAAGTTAAGTGACTAGGCAAGTTTCCTACATTCAGGCTTCATTATGGTGTATCAGCCACACAGCAACACATGGATCGTATTTGGTGAATGTCACAAGTACTTAGTTTCAATGGCTTGAAGAAGTACCTTCCCCAAGAGAAGGCATAACTATGAAATCGTGTGTGCTCCCCCCAAATGTCTCTCAGTTGCCCCCAAAATAGGGAATCACTATTACTTTCCAAAGCATCATACCTTTTAGAAGCTTTTAAAAAATCTTAATTTGATCATGATCAGCTCCTTCCACCCTTTCCCACATTCAGTGACTTGGGTTCATCTTCACACATGAAAAATGTGTTTGCTTCAGCAATCAAATTTTTAATTTCATGCTTTGATTTGGAAATTAGAATTCATGCAATAGATTGCGTACATGGTTAAAATTAGCAACAATTTCTCACATTTTCCTTACATTATCCTGGTTATGGCTCTGTTTTAAATTAAATGTTTATAATTGGAAGTATAAAAAAATACTGGGTTAAAAGCTACAGGTAAAAGGAGGAAACAGGTGGGGATCCAGAATAAACATTACTGTAATAAGTGATTTTTTTAAATCTGTTGAAATTTAATTCCTAATTTTCATGATTGTTCTTTAAGAACAAATCACACATATTGTGCTTACAGTCTTTAACATAAAAATGAATTAGTTTTTTAAAAGCACTACAATTTTAAAAAGAGTTTCTTTCAAATTCACATGACTAAGGAGATTTTCCCTCAAACATTCAAGTAACCCCCAGTATTTAGAATTGGTTTAAAAAATCATAGAATTTGCGTAAAAATTTTTAACTGCTATAAACACTAATTTTTTCCAGAATTGTTTCAGGATACCTTTCAAGTTTCCAGCCCAAAAAGTTGATTTTAAAATTTTTAAGAAAAAAATAAAATAAAAGAAGAATAAAGGTATCAGAATTTAACCCCCCAACAAGAGGGAAGGGATATAGTAGGAAATATAAATGCTATATATTGATATACCTCCAAGTGAGATGGCAACCAACCCTGTGTAACGTTTCAGTGGTATCCATTTGTAAAAGCCGTTGCAATCAAAGGCCCCTAAAATTGTACAATTGCAATTGTTACTAATATCATACAAGGGAAGAGATGATTTTATTTACTGTTTTGCATGAATTATCAAAAATTATCAAGTATTGGTGTTGCTAGCATGAATATTGTTGCCATCTGTTCTTGCTCATATATTTGCAAGCTCAAATTTAAGGGTGCTGAAAAGTAAATTTAAACTGCTGTTAGTAAATGGATGGCATAAATGTATTAAAAAGGCAGAAAAATACATTAGAGATGAAATTAAAGAGACAGCTCTATAGACACAAAATAATTTAAGAGACTACACAGGTGCAGACAAAACATAATGCTGACTACAGCGTGATTCTTTAGAAAACAGAGCACAGCAAAGGTCAGCAGCACACACCCTTTTCGAGAACAATCCAATCTTTTTCTATAGGTGCAAAATGGAAATGAGGGGTGTTGTAAACGGTGATAGATGGCAGTTTAAATTGACGTAAGTCTTATCAGAATAATCTGTATTTTACACATTGAGTTTGTTCCAATGGGATTTACCAGCAACCCAGGTGACATTACAAGGAGAAAGAAATGAAACAAGGATTCCAGTATATTTGGGTTATTGTTTAGCAAGTAAAATAATTTGAAGAACTTGTCTGCATTTTTGAGACAAAATAACACAGCTATGGCCATGTGTGTGCATGTCTGTGAATTTTTTCAAAGTGGTTTCAAAATCATTTTATTAACTGGTTACGAAGATATGCAGGACATTCATGCTACCACACACAATTTGAAAACAGCAGAATTAGAGGAAATGAACATTGCATGCAAAATTTGCACTCCCAAATTAGTATTTTTCCCCCACATTAGTAATTGCACCATGTTAATGTTCAACTTCGTTGTTATTCATTTGACAAAAGGTATGCTGCACAACTTGCTAGCATTTCTGTGAATAACTAAGCCCTTCAGGTTTAATTCACATTATATTTCCCCTACCTTTTATACTCCCTTTTGCTTGGGATTATTAGAACCATTCTCAAGGGAGAGATATAGTTTAATTTGGTCATGCGTTTAATTGGCTATTAAAGTGCAGGGCATGGCAACTTCCCCTGCTAAATAGTAGGCCAACGCTTCAGTTCTAACCTGGCTAAAAAGAAAGCGGGCAACACAATTATAGGCCTCCCTTCTTTCCCACACTGAAGTCTTAAGAATGTTTCTATAAATGACTCAGGTGTCTAGGCATACATCGGTTTCTGAAGATGCAAGACCACATTAGACTGTCAATGAATTTAATACAGAAATGCACCTTGAGGAACACTCAGAAGTACAGCCTTTTCTAAGATACATTGTGATATGGGTATTGCCAAAAGAGATGCTTCGGGTTAACTTAAATTTAGCTCAGTATACAATCTCTATTTGTTGTTTTGGTTCATTTCTGAAAAGCTCTCCTGATTTTTTTTTTCTGGATTCCAGCCAAAATAGCTTGTAAAGACATTAAAACAGAAATTTTGGGCTCAGTTGTGGTCATAAGTCAAGGATTATCTGAAAGACGAATCATCTGGCCAAGTTTGGTGTACAGAATTTTTGTGGATGTTCCTAAAGAAAAAGACACATCCCACGGTTAAGAAAAAAATCAGTGTGCTTTGCAGCTTGATATATCTGTGTTTTCCCTTTCTTCTGTTGGTATAAATACAGTATGTTAAACGGGCATCTCTCAGGTGCTATGAAACTGAAATACAGGAATCCAATTCACACCCAATTTCTGGCAAAAAAAAAAAAAAAATTCTGAATGTGGCATCTGGCTGAATGAGGTTTCTAGCAAGTCCCAGAGAAATGGTATGCGGTCTCTATCAAAATGGGAATCCTGCTACATGGAATCTATAGATCGTGTGTGTGTGTGTGAATAAACAGATTCAAGATAGTGTCCAATTCATAGGACAGGGTCCCAGATCGTGTTGCTTTGAAAGGTTCCATAGAAGAGCATTGCAGGGCCAACAGATTTTATTCACTCTAGAGCTTCTGCAAGAGAAGAAACAGGAAGACAAAGAGAGTTACTTACAGCAATTCCATGCCCAAAGCCAGAGCCAGGCTGGGGGCTGGCAGCACTTATGTAGTTACCCACACCGGAGTCTTGACTGGCTGTACCGTAGAGGTCTGCAACTGGACCCGGGCTGTTTGCCCCTGGAAATCCTCCGGGCCGGGCTGGATTGGAGCCTGCCGGGGAAGCGGGTGCGCCAAAATTCGGTTGAGCACTGTAGCTATTCAAGACTGGTGTGCAGAGAATAAAGCTGGGTATGAGGCCAGAAGCTGAGCATGCACAGTTATTACAAAGCCAAACACTAATAAAAACAGCCTAGGCCCAACTTCTAACACTTAACCAAGGCCATGCGATAAGAGAGCAAGTACTCAATAAAAGTCAGCCCATACTACTAAGAAGCTTAGAGCTCCAAATATAGAGAAATATGTAGAAAGAGAGAGAGAAAGAGAAACAGAAAGAGAGAGAGAGAGAGAGAGAGAGAGAAAGAGAGAGAGAGAGAGAGAATCATTCAATACACTACTGCAACCAGAGACTGTATCGGTGGTCAGTTTCACCAAATTATCACAAAAATATATATTTTCTGACATCTGATTTGATGCTCATGCAGTAGTAAAATGGGTTTTCTAGATCTGGGCACGTTGAGACAGCATTCACATCCCATGCAAACTACAAAGGAACTAGTTTTAGACTACACATTGTGTTAATATTGATATTAATGTTGACAGCAGAGAAAGCAAATCACACTTAGAAAAACTTTTTCGGGTGCGGGGGGGGGAGGAGTGGAATCCACTGAAAACTTTCAAACAGTACATCCCTCCTGCCCGCCCACTTCTTTTAATACTGAAGAGACATGAAGGTTTGAAATGTTTTTTCTTTAAATAAAAACAAACAAACAAATGATAATGTAATGGAACACTTGGGGGTGTTTGATATACGTAAGAGTAGTTTTGTTTCCCTTCCTCCTTCTAGTGTGGAGAAAACAAGTGCCTTTTTCCCTCTCAAACTATTAATTAGGTAGAATACAAGGAGGGATGAATAGCCAGAAGCTGAATAAATCTGCATCCTGAAACTTAATTATTTCCAAAAAGAAAACATATAAATTGTAATAAGACAATCCCTACGACTGGAACATGGTAGGCAGTTCACTTTTATGACTATTTTTGTAAAGGGAATTAGATTAGCAAGATCATCAGGGAAAGCACTGAACTGTTAGGTGCTTGCTTCAAACAGAGAGAAACAGAGAAAGGGAGAATTGCTGGAGACCCAACCCTGCTACCTGCATGCTAAGAAAAGCAGAGCTGTTTTCTTCAGCTGATTGTTCATGACCTTTCAAAATGTATGACCTAATTATTAAATGAACTTTTCTGTCACTAGTCTGTCTGTAATCCCTAGAGATGACGGTGCTTGGATATAAAACAACGACAACAACAACTAGGAGTAAGGAGACCTCTCTGGTTATGGCCCTGCCTCACAACACAAGTGGCTCAATAGTACTATACAGAAGTGTGGCAAGAAACAAAAGTCCAATTAGTGCCTGGCTTTACAGGCATTGCACTAAACATAAAAACAGGCAGAGCTTTGATGGCCCTGTCATGCCACCATCTCGACTTTTCAACTACATGTGTGGACATCCCTGGCACTCTATGAAGGGAGCCACAGAAAGAAAATGAATCTCTAGAGAGCTGAATTTATCCCAGTTGGATCCAGCACACAAAGGGTTTAACTAACTCTACACCATCAGTTACTTTATGGAAATGCCAAAGCCCATTTAATTCACACATTTTGTTGAACTGATCCTTCGAAGGAAAGAATCAAAGAATGAAAGAAACGGCAAGTCTCATCATTTCTAAATTCATTTCAAAAGTTGGTTAATGGAGAAAACATTTCCTAAACCCCGGATGGCTAGACAGGCATCAGTTGGAATGACTTGGCCACCTCAGTCAATAAGAAGGGAGACTGTGCAACCGGGTGCTCCCATAACCACAAAGAAAGGAGCTAACCGGGTTAGATCTGTTGCAATTGAGCACTTTTAAACATTCATTTTAGGCAAACAAATGCACATTTGAGTACTTTTTCTTTCCATTCATGAAAGATGCAAGTTTCCCAAACAAGTTAACATGGCATGTAAGTCTGATTCTTCCCACTTTCCTCCCTCCCCTTGCCGGTTCGGACAAGTTATTACAGTACATCTGAGATATTGGCCTCTGGTATTTCTCTGTCTACTCTTTGCAAGATTCACTGCTTTATTCAGACTCAAGGAGCTATTTGTTTACCTAAGGAAACTGTGCAAATATACACATCTGCTGGGAAAGTTTTCAATCTCTTAATAGCCACCTCCATGGTTAGAAAAAAAAAATCTGTACGACTGGTTGAGGATAAATCACATCCAATTCAGTTTATATCAATTTCCTGAGCAATGTGCCATCTGTGGTTAAATAACTAATGTTTGCTTGGTAGAGGGCAAATGGGAAGGGTTGCCTGTTCCGAGAAAGAGGGAGAAACATACAGGTAATCCCCGACTTACGACCGGTCACTTAACATTACAAGAGATCCCTGCCCCAAAGCTAATTATGACCATTTTTTGAAGTTATGGTGGCTATACACACCACCCCAGGGTCACCACCCTAGGGTCACATGATCACATAGAATAATAGAGTTGGACAGGACCTTGGAGGTCTTCTAATCTAACTCACGGCTCAGGGCATTTTGCATGTTTGGTAGCCAGCTCACCTTCATTGCCACTGACAGCATCACAGTGACTGCAATTTGTGAAAATTTTTTGCCACTTTCTGGAATTTACTTACAGTTTCCGGCAACCCCCACAACTCATTGCAGAAAATTGGAAAAAAAAGGTGGGAAAAAAAAGGTCTGAACTCAGCTTACAACTACAAGAGCTGGGCTCAATTCCAGTCGTAAGTCGAGGACTAACTGTAATTTACAGAGAAATGGGGGAAGTCCATGTGACAACACTGCTTAAAACCGACAAGAGGAAAAGGTGAGCACGATCAAACCTGGGATAAAAATATGGAAGAACTCTATTGGGCTAGGCTGTATTGGAAAAACAAAGCCATTTTAAACGATATTGAAGATTAAACGTCAAGCTAACTTTTTTTTTTTGTTTTCATTCATGAAGAAAAACATCCAGCTGAGATATTCAGAGGCCTTATATTAAATTGCTGGAGCAGACTTTTGTTTTCCAGTTCGATAAAGTGGATATTGGCCTTGCTGACAGCTCACCAGAATGCTTTCCTTTGCCAGGCGAATGAACATGTTGGCCTCAGAAAGCGATCACATGCACAGACACACATGGGCTCCACATCTCCCATCTTTCAATCGCACCATATGGAAGCCATGCTTGGTTTGAGCGGAGAACCTCCTCATAACGCGAGGCAGTTCGGGTAAGATGGCAGCTCAGCACACCAACAGCTTAAAAGTCTGAGGCAGAAAGTTCCAGATAGAATGTGGGGTGAGTGAGTGGGGAATTGGATTTTCTTCTTCTTCTATTGCTTGAAAGAACCTGTGGTTTCATGGCTCTGGAGTCTTTCATGAGTACTTCCTAAAGAACCCAAGGAAGATTTCGGTGACTGACCTGCTCTTTTTCCATCTCTGCTTAAGCTTGCTGGGACAGAAAGGTCTTCTTTGGAGACCTGGGACTCCAAGTTGCATGATGTGCACACGGAAGCTTTTCTTTTTAGATTGGGTGCCATACAATTCCATATGTTAGCAAAGGTGCAAAAATGTCCTCTTGATGGTAGGAATAAGTGGAATAGCCAGGGGAATAGACTGGGAAGGACTGCATTGCTTTAGGTGGAGATGGAAGGAAATAATACATAAGCTGAAGCTTATTGGAACTTAGTGGGACTGTCTCATCAATTTAATGCCCTGGTTTTATGGACGTTGTTGATAGCTATTTTAACATTTTAAAAATACTTTGACACTGTGGCCAATCATATGACCCTATTTTTTTTAAAAAAAATAATCGAATGCCAAATTTTAATATCTGATGGAAAGAGTATCAAGTGGTCAGGGATCTCCCCTATTCCAGAATGAGACCTAAATTTAATTAACATGCTCAGCTAAGAAGGTTTGCACCAAGGAAAATGGAGCCATGCGTCAATCTCTTCTTCCACATGACCTTTCGTATCTACATCCCCATGGCTGGAGCACTCATCTGTGGTATCACAGAAATCTAAATCACCTTATTTACTTCAGTAGAGTTGTTCACTAAGATGCCAAGAACAATAAATTGCCAAGTTGACAATTTGAAGGAAAATAACAGTGAACACGAAGGATTCTGTATTTTTTTTTTATACCTCAGTCTTTCCCCCACCCCTATGCCTCAATCATCCCATTCCTAAATTATTGTAATTTCCTTAGAGAACAATAATTCAGAGCTCACTATACTGATTCCATGCTCTGTTCTATTGCACAGTCAATAGTTGGTCATTTTTCTAAGTTGTTGTATGTCACAAAGTAAAAGTGTTTACTTAAGTCAGGCTTGGAGATGAATGCTATAGCTTGGGAGATATGTTGATGAAGATTCTCAGTTATCTGGAAGTTGAGTCATGGCAACTGGACTTATTTTCTTCTTGGTTGGGAGATGTTTCGCTGCTCACCCCAGCAGCTTCTTCCGTCTGAATAAGTCGGTAAAGGGAATCTGAGCAGGCAAGAGAGTCGTTGGAATCTGCCAACTTCTTAAAATTCTTGGGGGTATTTAAGAAATGTCTCAAAATACCACACACTTTGGGGAAGAAACCCCAAAGTGCAGGGATACCCCTAAGAATTGTAAGAGTTGGTACATTCCAACGATTCTCTGCCTACTCAGATATCCCCAAATATTCTTCGGTTGAGACCGAAGAAGCTGCTTGGATGGGCAACGAAACTTCTCCAACCATTTGCCACAATTCAACTTCCAGATAGTAGTTTGGAGGCAGAATCTTTCCTTCTTCTCCCAAAGGTGTTTTTTCAAGAGGCAACTGGGCTTTCTGGAAGTCCAGTTGCCTCTTGAAAAAGCACCTTTTGGGATAACCATGAGCTGCATGACTGAGAATCTCCATAAACTTATTTTCTTCTGCTCCCAAACTTATTTTCTTCTGCTCCCTTGTAATGGAAAAAACAACTCTGAGGGGAGGCAAAATGTGATGGGGTGCCCTTTTGTTTGGTTAACAAATGGTCTTTTCCAGAATTTCTCCACTGGAGGTGCGTTTGAAGCAGAGGAAATTTGGGGTGATTCTGAACCGTGAAGGACAAAGCTTGTCTCGCCCAAGACTTTGAAAAAGGGATCTGACACCTTTAAGAAATAAATGAACGGAGGGAATAAGCCAGCTAAGCAGTCACAATTATAGGGTCCACATGAATTGGAGACATGGCCAAAAGGAGTCCTTGTATTCATTTAGTCTGCTCTTTGCTGAACTGAGTTTTTAAATGTACTTGAAGTAAAAATGCATTTATGCAACTGCAGTCATGCGTTATGGATGGTTCCAATATGTTTTGAAGCATTCCAATCAACTATGCATGTTTTCAGTGAGAGGATAAAATAATGTGGCATACTTCAGGGCTATTTCATAAAATAGCAGGGTTTAACTTCTGCTGATATGTATGCTAGGCATCACAAGGGTCAGGAAAATATTTTCCAGCTTACCACACACAAATCATTGCTTAGGTATAGTCTTCATTGGTATGCTGATTGTTATCTCAGTGCAAGGTGATCTGAAAGGGTCTAGAGATGGGGAAAAAATGTCCAGAGCAAGAGCAATGCTTTAAAATCTAGTGGGGAAAAATATCTCCTGATTGACCTGGATAGGCCACAGATTTGGAAAAGCATGACATATTACAGGTAGTCTTCAACTTACAACCATTCGTTTAATGACCGAAGTTACAACAGCACTGGGAAAAAATGCCATTGACTGGTTCTTTCACTTACAAGTTTCACAGCATCCCCATGGACGCTTTGATTTTTATTTATTTGATTTGTCAATTGCTTACAAGATAATAGGTATAAGTATAAACATAGTTATGAACACATGGATACGTATAAGAAAAATAAAAGAAACAATAGGACTGGGATGGTAGGCACATTGGTGTGCTTATGCACGCCCCCTACAGACCTCTTAGGAAAGGGGTGAGGTCAATAGTAGATAGGTTAACCAACAGTAGTAGGTTAAAGTTTTTGGGGGTTGGGGAAGAAACAATGCAATGAAAATTTGTAACCAACCTGTATTTGTGATAGTCGCAGTGATGATCATTTATGACTTTCCCAGGGGGGCTCCCAACAAGCAAAGTTAATGGAGGAGGTTGGGATTCCTTTAACAACTTTGTCATTTGTTTAACGACCATGTGATTCATTTAATGACCATGGTTTAAAAAAAAAGGTAAAATCAGGTGCAAATCACTTCATGATCGCATTACATAGCAATAGAAGTTCCGATCCCAGTTGTGGTGGTAAGCCGAGGACTACCTTTATGTCTTTGTTTTGGAGTAAATGAAGTACTACAGCTGTTTCAAAGCAATGACAGTGGTAACTGCAGCAATATCTCTTATAGTGATGATGACGGTAAGTGGTAATTATCCACTTCTTATCCAAGTATGAGCTGTGGTGGCCCAGTGGTTAGAATGCAGTATTGCAGACTGCCAGGAGTTTGGCAGTTCGATTCCTGACAGGCTCAAGATCAACTCAGCCTTCCATCCTTCCGAGGTTGGCAAAATGAGGACCCAGATTGTTGGGGGAAATATGCTGACTGTGTAAACTGCTTAGAGAGGGCTGTAAAGCGGTATATAAGTCTAAGTGCTATTGCTATTGCTATTGCTATCCTTTGATAAGTCTAATTCAGCTCTCCGTGTGTTACTGCGTACCTTTGTACCTAAGCTTTTTCCTATAATACACTTTGGAGAATCATTAAAGCATTGAGAAAAATCTTCTTTTGCTGCTATTAAATATACCCATATCACATACCGTTTGTGCATTCAGGAACTAGAAAATTTAAACAAAACTATTTAGTATGGTAAATCAAGAGTAATTTCCCATCATTTCTATACTAGCCATGGGTGCAGAATCACTGTGTCACACTCAAATGCAAAAAAGAAGGCAAAGATTTTGTGATGTTCCGACATATCTTGATGTCTGTAAAGTATCTAACAAAGTGCCACTCTGATTTACAGGCTAGTTACATGATAGCTGAATGGCAGGCAATTAAATGGATATATAGCTGCCTCAAAAATCACACTCCAAGGGTGTTCATCTACAGTTCTTCATCAAAGGTGAGAGATATAGGCTATCATGAGATTGGGTCCTAAGTCCTGCACCCTTCAGTATTTTTATTAATGACATGGACAAAAAAATGAAGGGAATTTATAAAAAATGATAAATAGCTAATATCCTAAAAGCTATAAATAAAATTTAAAACATTTGTGATGGGTTAAGGAAATGGGCTGAAAAATAAGAGAACGAAAATAGTCAAGTGCAAAATTTAACTTAGAAAACAGAAATTGAATGCACAGGCATAGATTAAGGAAGGCTTGTTGAAATAGAGAAGACTGCAAACACAATATGATCTTGCACTGTGTTGGAGCTTCAGTAAAAGTGTGTCAAAATTTAGGCTGCCTTAGCAGAAATATAGTTCCCAAATCATGGGATGTAATACATAGCTTGATGTTGGTCCGACTCCACTCCAATTGTATCCAATTCATAGGTATTAATTCAAAGAGGAGCAACAAGGATGATCAGACAATTAGAGAAAACGTGGAAATGAAAAGTTCTGGAATGTTTATTAGGGAGAAAAGATGACGGATGGAGAATAGGAAAGCACTCCTCAAATATGGGAAAGGAGACCATTTGATCGATAGAGAGATGGGAGGCATACAATTTTAATAAATGAATAAATGACCGAATGAATATTCAAGTCCTCTTCTTTCTTTTCAAAGTGCAGGATTTGGAATTATATAACACCAGGACCAGAGACAGTCTCAAAGTCTTGAGAATACCCCCTTATTTAATTAGGCTGGATCACACCATTTGATAAGAAAAATAAGGATTGGTAATATTTTGGGTGGTGCCTTCTATCTAGATGACCCCACCCCAATACAGGCCTCTAGAGAAAAGCAACTGCTGGCTAAATATTACAAAAAACAAAAACAAAAAAACCTTCCTAGCAGTTAGTGCAACTCAATAGTGGAATCAGTGACCACCCTGGGCTCCTGGACAGTGATTGTCTTCTCAACATCTGTTTTCAAACCCAGGCTGGCAGCTTTCTCTGGGGAATGTTTTAAACTGGATTCTTGCACTGAGCAAGGGGTTGGACTCAATTGCCTAAAGGCTCCAATTCTTACCTTCTTTTCTGCATGCCCTACATGTTACAAAATCTTGGAAGAAAGGATTTGAGGGAACTGAAGCACAGCTGGCATCTCATACTCCAATCTCACCAGATGGTTTAGAAACAAACACCTTGGAGACAAGAGGATGTGGCTGACATACTTTTACGGTACAACCACCCGGATCCCATAAGGGCCTCAAAATTAAGCAATGTGAAAATATAGGAGAATAGGAATCTGATTTGGACTGTAAAAACAAATCTCTTAAAAAGCCCCTAAGAGGGAAGGTAAAAAGGAGAGATTCACAGAATTTAAAGACTTAAAGTCAGATCGAGGTACAAGATAATATAAATTGTACAGGGTATGCAATGTTTTTTTTTAAAAAAAGAACTTTTCAATTTAAACTAAACCAAAAGCCATTGCTTTGTTTTTCATCCAGAGGAAGAGTGTTCCAACAAGGAATGAATCCACATGTTTTATCTCAGGATGCATTTGAATCAGATCATATCAACCAAATCCATCTGAGTGAAAGACTCACAGAGTTGGAAGAGTCCAACCCTCTGCCTAGGCAGGAAACCCTACATACTATTTCAGACAAATGGTTATCCAATCTCTTAAAACCTACAGTGTTGGAGCACTGTATCTGGTGATACTTCTTAATGTAAGAGTCCAACCCCCTTATTTATTTCCATGTTTGAGGAAGAATAGTGTCCAACAATTTCTCTAGTATTTTGTCTTCCTAATAATAATAGTTCCTAGTGCACATATTGGGTAGAGAGACTGAGAATACCGTAACTGGGAAATAGCATTCCCTTTGAGTACTACTGAGAATGCTGCTGAGGAGCGACAAGAAAACCCCAAACCCAGATATCCAGTGTGATCTGAGCCAGCAAATGATTCATTGCTTAGCTTTCCTGTGAGAAAAAAAAAGTTCATGAAAAATATTCCTTTTTAAAAGCATCACAAATGTCGAGGAATCGAGATTCCAACTTGCACTAGTATACAATGTTTCTGTTCTCGTGACATGTTTAATGTAGTCATGGGGATGAGGCTACCATACCTTGTGAATGGAAAGCCAGGTTAATTGACTCAGTCAATTAACAAAAGTAAGTTATGAAATAGCCCCAAGTCTGCCTAAGACTACACTTAACTCCCTTCAGTTAACTCTGTCTTCCAAACAGTGAAGGGCACTTCCACATGGTGTCATTTGACATTTCCAGTTCCTTCAAGCTGTTGTTAAGTTAGGTACACTATAAATGACTAAAAAGTGCTCATTTACTATATGGCTCCACTTCCAACTTGGAGGAAAATAGAACGGAATGCTCTATCCTGGGCTGTGTGCTCTCTTCTACATTTTTATTTATTACTTGAGTGAGGGAGTTTAAGGGGCTGTGTATCAGATTTGTATGTGGCCCAAAGCTGAGGTTGTAGCTGATTCTTTAAATGAGAAAGAAGATGGTAGAAATGGTTGAGTGGTGGGGTGACATGGATAGGATGAAAATGGAAGAGGTAGAAAGGCAGACTATCGATAAAGTTCTGTGTTTGGGCAAGAAAAAGGTAGGGAAATACACACAGGACAGGAAGATCTGGCATGGGAATAATTAACATTAAGAGGATCTAGATGTCCTTGCTGGATTACAAGTAAAACAGGAGGCAGCAAACATCATTTTTTTCTGCCCAGAGGTCATCTAGACCTCAAAAGATCAAAAAATATGCTCCAATGTGAGGAACATGAGGGCAGAACTCTGAAATAAGGTGAGACCTAATACAATCTCTTGCTTATTTGCCACCTCCCTCTTACTAATATACTGTCATTGGAGCAAGCATTTTTGGTTGCCTTGAGGGTTCTGGGTGCTTTGTTCAGGAAAGCATATGCCCAAAATGCCTTTTTGTGGATTTTGCCTCTCCAATTTCTCTTGATCTGTTGAACGCAAAGCTCGCACCCATATTGGAAATGTTTGTTATTGTACTCAAGCAGACTTATATAGGTCTTGATACAACTGTTGCTTTCACTTTTCTCAAAAATGTGCACTGAAGTCAGCTACAAAGAGCAAAGTGAATTTTTTTAAACATTCCAGTGTTTAGCCTGAGAATCAAATATGTCAAATATCAGAAAGACTATATTATGCTAAGGAAACAGCTAGAGTGTAGTGTTTAAAGGCACCAAGCTAATAAATCAGAAGATCATGAATTTCTAGTCCTGCCTTAGGCACAAAACCAGTTGGGAGACATTGGGCCAGTCCCTTTCTCTCAGCCTCAGGGCCAAAACACTTCTGAAAAGGAACCAAATCATCATCATCATCATCATCATGAGAGGCACTTTGGCACTGAGCTAGAAACCAAGAGACTGTGGATTTTGGTTCTTCCTTAGACGCTCCCTGTCCCTCAACTGTAGGAGCAAGACTAGACCAAACTATTTTCCAAAATGTTGCCAGATTGACATGGACGCATGTGCACGCACATACACGCAAAAAACTCCTATGGCTTCACAACAAAGGTTTTAATTCTCTTTCACTTAGCTTCTAATCCTGCAACACTTCTAAAAGAACAAACATCATCAGCGGAAACCTAAAAATAAATTAAGTTGTATACTCAGGTTCTGATCACATTTGCACAATCTCCTCAACTATGTCATATTTAAGTCCAGAAATGAGTTTTTCTACCAGGCAGCCTTTGTGATCTGTTCTTCTAAGCTGCCTGCCATCCTGTACAATCCGGCAGCTGTGCTGAATCTCTTCACCAATCAGCTGGAGATGAAAACATAATATCCGCCACCAGAAAACCCTAGAATAAGCCAATTCCATTTGATCATCATGAAGTTTTATGAAGTATAGGGCAAAGCAATACTTTTGAAACAGGTAAAAATAGAAATTCACAAACAAAAATGATGAATTACTATTTTGGGCTCTTCATAAATTGGGGTCAGAGAGGTTGATGATTGCAGAGGGAGGAGGAAGAAAATGCTAAAAGCCACTATAATCTTCAGGTTTATTGGACAGTGGATCTAACCTTCCTGTCAAAGCCAACTTGCAGCTCCAAAATGAGTCTCCAGTGGGAATCTAATAAAGTATGAAAGTCAGTTTTTTTATCTTCCCCGTTAGGAAACATAATAGTTTGCCAATGTTGTGGGAGAAAAAATATCCCCACTTCAAATAAGGAACCAAAAGGTTTGGACATTGATGGAAAAAGTATATTTTTCTGTCATGTGCAACGACTGCATTGACTGGGTTCTCAGCCAGAAAAATTCAAAAGGCCCCAAACCAGGCAAGGTTATAGGTTATATACCCCCAGATGAATGATATAGAAAGCTAAGGGAAAGATAAATCAAGCTATAACTTTTACAACAGGAATGTAACGTGTGATATACTATAGGATGATCTTATAATGGCTATTCCAGGATCTCTATATTCTTTTCTACTACTTTCTATCTAACCTATCCTGATGATAGATATTAACACTATGTATCATAAACAATATCTTTACTATGTCCATACATTCCACCCTTTACACCAAAAGAAACACAAAAATCTACTTTCTATCTTTTTTCTCTCCAGCATCATCAGGCAGACTCTTGTACTTCTATGCCTTCCCTCATGTTTATGTCATGTACAATACTCATATTCTTTATATCACCTCAGTTTCTCTGTCTGCTTAGTACAGAGAAGATACAATCAATATGAATCACATTATTCACAGGATAAACCAACCCCCATTTAATTTAATGTACAAAACCACACATGACTCTCAGTTACAGAAAACCACAGCATGATGTTGGTGGGTTTCTAGTGGCCCATACTGACCCGAGGGGAAACCAGTTTGGTGTAGCAGTTAAGGTGCTGGCCTAGAAACTAGGAGACAGTGAATTCTAGTCTTGCCTTAAGGCTGGAAAGTCAGCTGAGAGAATTTAGGCTAATCACTCTTCTCTCAGACCAACTCACCTCATGGGATTGTTGTTGTGGGAAAAATAAGAGAAAGAAAAAGGATTATGTATGGTTGCTGCCTTGAGTTACTTATAAAGTAACGAGGGACAAAATAAATAAATGCACAAACAGATAAATAAAAGGGTGAAGGGAAGACAAAGTTATAAAAAAAATCAGAATTTAAAAAAAGGGTGGAAAATGAAATCTCCAAAACAGGCACTAAGAAAATTAAACTAGTATTCCACACTATGTTATTTACTACTGTGTTTCTCATATAATAAGGCCGAGTCTTATTTTTTTTTGAGCCCCGAAAAAATGGCTAGGCCATCTTTTGGGGGGTGACTTAATTCCTCCCCCCCTTGCATCTTTGGGCGGGCAGGTGGCGACGGCTTGGATGTTGACCTCGGCGTTGGTGAGGCACTTCGTATCGGGGTCAACGCAGGCAGCACCATATCTGGGTGTGCAACAAAAGTACTTCCTAACAGCAAGCCCCCCCACCATTCCCCACCATTTCGCATGTTTTAATATAGGCCTTAATTTTGGGGGGGGGAGGGGCTTAATTTCATTTCATGCCTATAAAACATGCTGGGACTTCCTATTGGGGGAGGACGTATTGTTGGAGAAACAGGGTATGTGTTTTGCTGATTGGATTAAATCAACCTTCTCAAAAGTAACATCTCAAATGTATTGGTCTGGTAGTTAACCATCATGGTGGTCCAAGATATCTTGAGGGCAACAAGATTGGAGAGAGCTAGAGAACTTATTTTCTTCAGAAGCTATTTTTCTTTTGTTGCTTGGCTACAGAAAAATCATTATGGAAAACTTGAGGGCTCATGGAGTTCACCCCCCCCCCCAAAAGGTATCATGTGCTGTTTTGGAAATTAAGCATTTTTAATTTAGTATACATTCCATATTTGACAAATGGGGCAGAGGACAAATGATTGTACAAGCCTCTTGTTATAGAACATGACACCTAATTTAAATTCTCCCTGCTTTTTTTTCCTGCTAGATTTGATATCCATCGTTCGTTGTGTGACCTTCTATGGTTTTTTTGCAATGCCATCATCTAGGTACAATTTCCAAATCTCATTAGGAATACAATTATTTTCGTATACACTTTCCAAGTTCATACCATCTCACTCCCAGACATTCTGATTATCTACCTAGAGCTTTAGAATATTATTTCTGTCATTGCTAGAGTGAGTCTTGTTGATAAAACAATGTAAGAGAGAAATTCTGGAAGATAAAATTGAGCAGCAACATATTTGCAACTAAATTTAACAGGCTTCATTGGCAATATTTGAAAATAGCATTGGAAAGTGATATTGTAAACTAGCTCCAAACAAGTTCTTTAGATCTTTTCAATTAGTTGCATTTACCTCTTGAGATTCCCAGAGTTCTCTTAGGTTCAGATGTGGCTTTCCATAGAGTGTAAATGTGTGGGGAAATTTGAGAATACTTTGGAATAGGTATTTTGTGTGCAATTTGAGGGTCAAGTAGTTACATGTGGTTTCTTCAGGCAGAACTATAAGGGAAAGCTGGCAGGAGGAACTCTTTCCAATTATTATACAAAGGAATGCAATTAAAATGATTTTGAACCAAATTAGGCTTTCTAAATTTTTATTTGATCATGTCATGGACCTGATCAAAGCCTCTTCTAATCCTAATTCACAAGCATGAACTAGCACTTCTCATTCAAGAAAAACAGAATAACAGAGTTGGAAGGGACCTTGGAAGTCTTCTGAACTGAAGAAGCTTCTTGGATGAGAAGTGAAACGTTTTCAAGGAAAAAAAAAAAACAAGAAAGCCCAGTTGCTTTTTGAAAGAAGCGCCTTTGGGATGAATTTGGATGTTAACTTAAAGCCTACCTCCAAATAAATCCAATGATGGGCCAGAAAGGTCACCGCTGAAAAGATAAATTCTTTTCGACAATCTAAGGAGGGATTTCCAGCCATGGATCCATTAGGCCATCTGCCTTACTACATGGATCATTACTCTGATGTGACTTCAGAAAGTAAGGGGGGAAAGGCTGGCTTCAACTTCAAAGTAATTCTCCCACCCCACCCCACAACACTTTTATATCCAACAGTTGACTTTGGTATGTAAGTCTATAAGGCAATCTGCTTGGCAAGAACATTCATAGGATGTTAACAGAAGGAATTTAAAAAAATGTGCCCTTATGTTGGTTTTAGCATGTTGTGCAGAGTCAAAATGATCTCCTCTAAGTGGTTCATTCTGAATGAATATTTTAAGCTTAGCAGGAGACAATTAGGCCATGCAACGAAATATGTACAACTGGAACTGATGGGTAATGGAGTTGGCATCAAAATACAAGAATGCCTGTTCTCATTTGAGTCCTCTTCCAAGTGTAAAATCCTAACTATTTAGCATTTGAATATGGAAAATTACAACTGATCTGCATGGAACTTGTGTACGCCAATGAGAATTTTGCATGCAATTATGTGTTTGATTTAACTTGGAAAGAAATCTCAGAGGGCAGTTTATCCCAAGCACCAGCCAGCTATATAACCACTGAGTTACTTTTCAGGGCTGGTTCAAGCTGATCTCTAGCATCATAGTTTACCAATCAGCAAAGGAAATATATGAACAGATTGTTGAATAATAGTTTTTCAACCCAGCTTGCATTACGGAAATAAAAATTCCTCTCTCGGTTTCAGTTCAAGCTCTCAATGGCAGGGACAGTTGAATAAATCTGGATAGCACTACTCAGAATTCCAAATGAACTAGATGGCAGGGCTGCTCTAAAGTGGCGCTTTTTTTAAACTCACAGTTAACTCGAGCGTGCAATTTTTGGGTCAAGTATTGTTCTTATGCAAAGGACTGTCATGCTGAACATGGGCCAAAGTGGTCTAATTTGTTCAGAATTGTTCCAAAATGCAGGACAGGAAACCATGGATGTAAATGGCAAGAAAGTTGATTTCAGTTGGAGATCAATCTTCCTAACAGAGCTGTTCAACAATAAAACAGATTGTTTTTAGGAAGTGGTAGACTCTCTTTTGCCGCAGAGGCTGTAAACAGAGGGTGAATGGCCATCTGTCAGGAATGCTATACTGAATATTCCTGGACTGGGTGAGTCTTGGACCAAATGATATCCGAACCTTTACTTTTATGACATGAACCTTAAATATCTGTCAATTTCCCCTTCTTTCTCCTGTCACTCAGAGATTATGTTTGCATTCATCCATTTCTTTTTTCAAACAGATATAGCTTATCATTTGTCCAAACACGGAACTGTGGTTAGTTTAAACTATCGTTATTTCAAACAATTTAGTTTCAGATTCTTATTTCCTTTTTTCTTTGGAAAAAAGAACAAACTATGGTTAGATGATGCAATCAACTTATTTTGATGACTTCTGTGCACCAAGTATAAACTGGAATGAGTAAAGGAAAAAGTCCCACAGACAAATAAAGGCAATGGAGGATCTTTCTGGGTGAGACTGTAAATGTTATAATATGTCACATTTCAAAACCAATTATCTAAGACTTAAGTGGAAAGAAAGTCAAAAATTCTCAAGAAAAAAACTAACTGAACTTCAGTCAACTTTTGTTCTTGTCTTTGATTTAATATCCGGTCAGTGGTAAGAGTTCTGGAGAACCTTCCTCATTATTTTCTAATGTTGCTTGATCTCATTAAGCACAAACACACACACACACACACAAACAAAAGTCAACCTATATTATTTATATTCTCCATTTCTTTATAGGCAACCTGAAGGAAGCAAATAGATCCTTTCAAACGTAAATCTCTTGGATCACATACCAGTACAATCAATGGAATATCTTTATGAAGTTTAAAAAAAGTGCAGCAACTTCACTGGGATCAAAAACAGGACTTGAAAAAAGTCAAGGCCTCTTGCATTTTCCATTGGACTCTTCCAAGACTACAGATCCAATTCCATGGAAGGAGGCCACATCTTATCTGAGGGCATGACAACGGAAATCCTCTCCACATAAAATGCACTCATGCAATGGCCCTCTGCATCTTGCCAACCATTCTCCTGTCAGGCATTATGCCTCTACCAAGATGTTTATCGCATTTGGACCAACTGTTGAAAGACATGTCACAATTCAGAATTTAAGGAAAATTGATCCAAATTCTGAAACTAACAGAAATATGTACGGATGAACTTTGATAGCCATGCAAACTTTCTTCTGTATGCCAAAAAAAAAAATGAGAGATGCTGTTACCATAATTGTATTGCATTGTTTGCTTCCCCAAAGGAATGAAATTCCATACAAACCTGGGCTTTTAAACTGATCCGGGCTGGGAAGGTGGTGGAGGGGGGAGTTACTCGCTGAAGCAGGGTGCTCGCTACGAAGCATCTGAGCCACCCGAGGCCCCATGGAATCATAGTCCGCATACGATAATGGAGCCCGTTGGTCACCGGGCGGAGAATAGAAACCATAATCGGGGATCCCTGGAGATACAGTGACTCTATCATTGCAGATACTAGATTGGTGCTGATTTTCAATATTAAAAATGTACTTTTTTTTTTACAGTTATAATCATCGAAACACAAGACAAATATTAAAAAGTAGTGTTTTGAAAACAGAATGGTTCATACATGTTCCCAATACCCTTGCTGTTTTTACTCAATTTTGCTGATAGAAAAATAAGACTGGGTATATAAAACAAGGAAACTCACCACCTGGTTTACTAGAAGCCTTTTTCCAGAGCAGGAAAAATGATGCATGAGAATGAAATATTGGCCCTACTGATTAAAATAATATGGAATACATTGCAATAGAGAACTGAAGGAAAAAGCTAATTAAAGCTAATTTTCAATGCCTGTGAAAATTTCCTTGTCCCTTGCCTACAGAAAATCTCCCATTTATCCACATATACAGATTCATATGAAATATGCATTTAGACATCCATAATATCCCTACCCAAAACATGTGCTTAAGTCAATGTGTGAACACAAACCTTTCTTAACCACATATAGTAAATATATCCTTCGCCTGATTTAGCTTACCTCGATTGCCCTGACGTTCTGGATTCTCCAAGACATCCTCTTTTAATGCTATATCATTTAGGCACTGCAGTTAGTTTACTATACTATCTCACAAACCACAGGAAGAGAACTTCTCCTTCTCAAGTCATACTTAGAACAGTAATGACCATTATTGCTTTAATAAGATGTGTCAGTTTAAGGTGCCTTCACCTTCAATCAATTGATTTGAGTCAGAGTAAAAAAAAGGGAAAGGTGAATTTTCTGAACCTGCATATAATCTCAAGATGGAGAACTTCTGAGAAAATAAATACATCAAGAACAAAAATCATAGATGAAGCTGAGCTCCTTTTTTATCTTAGAAAAAGGGAGAAAACACACTCTGGCCCAAAATGATAAATGCTACAATTTGGTCAGATTTCGGATATTTAATTTAAACTCAAAATGGTGCATGGGGTGTGTGTGTGTGTGTGTGTGTGGAATCTTAATTTTTGAAGAACAATTCTCAAGTAGTTTGTGAAATATACTTTTGCATAGACTTTAATGAAACAGGTTACCCGTTTATTCCCCGAGTTTAAGCAAATTTGTGATGCACAAGAATGGCTGATTATTTAACACCTGGATGGAAAATGTACACACTGCTATTGCTCTTGTAATCAGCAGTAGCAGCTGAAGAGCTTCTCTATGTAACTGCTGGGTAAGGACATCTGTTGGTTGAAGGTCAAGTATTGCCAATATTATTCAAAGTGTTGGCTATCGTTTATAAAGCCCTTCAGGACATAGGGCCAGATTATCTGAAGGACTAGCTCCCATACATTTAAGAGCCAACGAAGTGGGTAAGTTCTGGGTCCCCTTGATTTCAAGTTTCAACTTTGGGGACAGAGGAAATGTGCCTTCTCCATGGTGGTGCCAGGTGTAGAGACTAGGGAAATTGTCCTTGATGAAGATTTGTTTTTTTTTTGCCTAGGCAAAAAGAACAAAATCATTTTTAAGTCCAGAAAATGTTAGGAAGCTGCTTGAACAGGGCTTCCCTTATTCCCTGAAGGAGGAGGAGGAGGAGAAGGAGGAGAAGGCTAAATATAATCAGACTTGCAATATTCTGTTATTATAGCTAATCTCACTAAACCTCCCTGTGGAATTGATTTCATAGTCTGGTCAAGGCTGACATCTGTCCTCTGGAATAAGGTCCCCTTGATAGCTTTCTGGAACGCATTAAAAGTCCCGACCTTGAGGTAGGGTGATGAAGCCCCTCATTAGATATGTTTGTCAAATGCCATGTAATTTCCGGGATATGCAATTTTGTTCACTACAGTTTTTCTCCTTATTTTGTTGTAATTTGTGTTGTTCTCAGGGGTGGGATTCTACCGGTTTGCACCAATTCGCTAGAACCGGTCGTTAACATTCTAAGCAGTTCAGAGAACTGGTAATTTCTTCTAATTACTGGCCTAATCCTGTAAGAAAGGCAGGAAGGAAACATTCTGGGGTTGCTTACAGAAACTGCCTCTCCGTTAACCCTTATTACATTCTTAGCAGGACTAGACTTCCTGTCTCAGGAACCTCTCTGGAGTTCTTTCCCCTCCTTTGCTGGTACTTTGCTTGTGTGGAGTGACCATTCAAAGTTACAATGGCACTGAAAAAAAAGTGACTTATGACCATTTTTCACACTTACGACTGTTGCAGCATCCCCACAGTCATGAGAGGCCAGGCGAGGAGATGCGTGCCTCGATGTGAGTGATATCGAGCTGGCCACACCCAGCCAGTCACATGACCACCAAGTCATGCCCACCAACTAAGCCACGCCCACAGAACCGGTTGTTAAAAAAATTGAATGCCACCCCTGGTTGTTCTTATATAGTTAGCAGCCCAGTCATGTGATGTTGAAGTAAAAAAAAAAATCAAATGACAATCCTGGAAAGATCAGAACAGGGAAAAATACGTAATACGTTCTTTTGGTGGGGGGGGGGAGGGAAGTGAACAATTTGGAATAGTACTTCCTTTCTGCTTTCATTTAATTATGCTACTGAAACATTTCTCTTTTTCTAAATCCACGTTGTACTGTATTCAAAGGATGCATTGGCTTTATAATTTGTAAACAAGTCTCATAAATAGTTATTTAAATCTCATAAACACATGTACAAATAATTCCCATCTCCCATAAGTACATTTGAGTCAAAATTAACTAGTCAGAATTATTTCCATGCCAGCTTTTATATCAAGTAGTACCTTTTGGTCCTGCCTTATGTTCCTGAAAGAATTGACAGACTCGATTTCAACTATTTCTCTTTTCAATTGCATTAGCTCTTGGGACCACCAAATTGCTTATAGGTTGCTTTTTTAAGATCATGCTGCCACATGGGATATGTCTACTCAGATGGATGAAAATAATAGTCTCAACTGGGGAACTGTTTACATCTATAGACGACTCCTAGGGACCTCCAGGGGACACTTAAAAAGTGGGTGTTCCAATCTTAGCTCAGCACAAGCCTAACAAATAGAGATTGCATAGACACAACCTAAAATTTTCCCCTGCGTCTGCCCAACAAGTTAACTCTTCTGTCAGTAGTCATTATATGTAATTTTCACTGTCTGAATTCTGGTTTCCTCTGGAGTCTCCTTTTGAGGGATTGTCACAGAGAGGAGGGGGGGTCAATTCTCCAAAGCACCTGAGGGCAGAATGAGAAGTAATAGGTGGAAGATCATTAAAAAGAGATCCAGCCTAGAATTAAGGAAAAACTTCTTGGCAGTGAGAACAATCAGTGGAATAATTTGCCTTCAGAAGTTGTGGGTGCTCCATCACTGGAGGTTTTCAAGAAGGCACTGGACAACCACTTGTTCAGAATAGTATAGGGACTAGAAGGTCTGTTCCAACTCTGTTATTGAATATTCTAGTAGCTTCCTTTTCCCTATCACCAATGGAAACATGCACGCACACGACTGTGCAAGTGATTTGCTCAAAAGAGGAATGTGAAGCCCCTGGACCACTGCTGGAGGACAAAGCAAGATTGAGGAAGACCCCATATTGTTGTAATGCTTTTTGGCAAGGAAGACCACACTGACAACAAGCTGCTGACATAGCTCTCAGTCTCTGAATCTCTCCTCACACTTGCCATAAGCAACCACATGCAATTTGGCAGCCTTTGCACCATCAGTGTTTATGATAATAGCCATGTGTGCTTGAAAGCAGCAGGAAATTTTCAATATAACTATCATTAAGACAAAATGTTTTAAATCAAAGCCATTACTGGTACTGAGAGTTAAAGCTCACAAGATTAGGCTGCTTTTTATCTTTATGAAAAATTCATAGAACAAGCTGCCAAACAACATCTTCTTGCTCGAGAGAGTAAATGATATAATAATATTTAATGCTGCCGATACAGATGAAAGTGGAGGCATAAGTTGCATGCTGTAATGTGTACATCAGGGAGACTATGTTGAACAAGGAGCTCTGACACTTAGCACATGTAATGTTGGGTAGACAAGCAAGTGGGAAGTCTGCTGTTGCCTTCCCCAACTTTTAGACTTCAAAGATCAGCGGCTGCTCTTCACTTCCCTTGCAATTTGGTTGCAAATGTACAGCTGCAGTGCAAAGGTGGAACTAAATTCTCCAGGGCTTATTCAGAAAATAGAATGTAAGAAACACTGAAGCACTTGAACAAAAAGCACCCCAAACACATGCGGCTTTGTTGGCCAAGAACTAGGGGTTTTCACAGAGCCCTGTAGACCAGGCATCCAAGGCCTTCAACTGTTTGGAGGGGAAAATACATATCAATTTAAGCCATGCTACCAAAATACAGGTAGTTCTCATTTAGTGACTGAAAATTATTCCAGCAACTTGGTTGTTAAACAAAATGGTCACTAAATGAACACATAACTGACAGAGAAAGAGGGAGAGAAAGAGAAAAAATCCTGCAAAGATCACTGACTGGTGTTTTATCATCCAGATGCTTCCCTGAAAAGTGCTAACCACAAGTTAACAAGCTCAGCTTTGTGACCTTAATTAGGTTAGAACCTTCCTCCGGACGTGCAGCTGCTGCCTGAAACAGACCAGACCTTAACCAGTTTCACATTGAAGGCTTTTGTTGTGCATTTGTTGGAAAATAAATTGTTTATTATCATATTTGCAAACTGTCCTTTTTTGAAGCAGTGGCTAAACAAAGATTACAAGTTAGTACCTTGTTGATCTTTGATGTCCTTTCCACTGGCTGTCTCTGAACTCCTTTAGTGGCACTTTATTGTTGAGGAAGCTCTGACACTGCTTCTTTGTGGATGTGATAGGTTGCTAACAAAGTCAAAGGGGAGTGGTCATTATCACTGTTGTCTTAAGGAAATGATGAACTCCAGGAACTGAGCTACCTCCCCACTCAAATCTTTGGCTTGCTTGTGAGCAACACTACAAGCTCACTGTACCACAGGGCAGAAAAGAAATCTATAAATATGTATCATCATACATTATTCTGCATGTAAGCCTTAAAATGTGTTGGAATAATTTAAAGCTAAGATTACTGTAAGTAGCATTCATTTACACCTGCAGAAATGTTCTTTTTGCATTTCGCTCCTGAGATAAAATTGAAGATCTACAACTGAAACAACTGGCACTGTTCAAAAGTATCTTAGTTTACTTTCTACCATACACCTTGTGTTTTTGAATAGCTAAGCCCTTCAGAGAGCTGCTCGGCTGCTGATTTGGAGTTCATAATGTTGGAGGAACAGGGGAGCATTTACAGAGATGGAATTCAAGTTAATGGGAGTCTGACAGAAAGCATATTTTGGTAATATAACTGATTGACTGAAGATCTAGGTCAGAAAGGTCTGTGTTTTCTTATAGATTCTTGCAGGACAACTGTGTTAAAAGTATTTTGCATAAAGTATAGGTTAATGAATTGTAGAAATGGACAAAAAGAAATTCATATTGCAAGCTGTCAAGTTCCATCTACCAATGTTTGGCTCAGAGTCCAAAACGGCAATCTGGTAGAGAAGAAAGGAGTTAATTATTGGACCGTGATTCTTCCTTGTGTGGTTTTTCTGAAGTTGGATCAGCATTTATTATAGTGATAAATTATTCTTAGCTAATTTGTCATAAAATAAATAGCATCTGGCATTACTCCAAAGCTCTACTAAGACAAAGCAATTCTGCTGCAGAGAGAGTGCAAAAGAAATGTTGCTTTGTTAAGCCAGGTCACAAGAGTTCTTCTAAAGCAATTATTAAAAAAATGCAGCTATTGCTAACAATAGCAATAAAGCAATCTCTTTAATAGATGCTTTAGCAAAATTTAAATTTGAGCAACTGATAAAAGAGTGCTAACAAGTGATTGGGGACACATCCACACAATACTTGATGGACACAGGTTTTCTTTTTAAACCAACTAAAATCAATCAAAATCATTTTTCTAGGGCTTACAATTGCTCTTGATGGCAAATAAGCGTACCTCTCATCAAAATGAGGATGTTTTACACAAAACCAGTATTTAGAAATTTCTCCTTATCAGAAATATTACACAACGACATCCGCACAAGAAGCCAATCCCATCACACTCAAGACTGGACCAAATTTTGCCAAGAGAAAGAGCAATCAAGGAGCCAATTTTTTTTCTCGCAGCTTTCGACAAAAGATTTTCCACTTGAGGGGTTCATCTTTAATCATTATAAAAGCACAGAAGTTTAATCCATTTTTGATGTAAATGCTAATAACTGCGTGTCCTTGAAGTTCAAAGTGGTCTTTGTGCATGGCAGTAATTAGCCAAGCAAGGTGGTCTCTGCCTTCTGCTTCTAATGACATCCTTAACAACAAACAAATGTCAGCCTTACAAAAGCGGTAACATTTTTTTTTTTTGGCAAGTAGTTTTGGAGGATAAAAGAGATTTCATCCCCAAGCTCTATGCTATCAGTCTGAAATGATCTAGAACAACTACGCCGGAAGTTTTCAAAAGCCAGCAAATGCAAAACAGATGATTCTTCTTTCCAGTAGATTTGTAGAGACATTAATTAATACGGGAGATATATTGGATTCTACAAGAATTGTAGAATCAGTGCCACCTTTTACAAAGATAGGAGTGAAACTATTGCAATGTCACACCTCAAATCCTCAGCTTTTGCACATCTCTCAAAATGACAGTAGGATGAACAGCATCAAAAGTCCCTAAGAGAGCAAGGAATATCAACAAAATCGCGGTTTCCTCGTCTCATTTCCAGTACAGCAGAGAACGTCTCTTGGAATGAGTAAGGCTGCCTTTGTGCAAGAGCCAAATGTAAATTGAGACTGGAAATGACCCAGATAATTCATGTTCTCTCAGAGACCGCGGAACTGCAGGGCCTCTGTCTTTTCTCCCTGCTAGAGATGGATTGATGAGCATAAGCCAATAGTTGTCCAAGATGGCTTGCACTAGTGATAGTTTCTTAAAATGTTTCTTAAAAAGAGCCTCATCACTATCTGCCCCAAAAAGGTCCTAATAATCTCAGAAATCACCGGCCAAATAGTGTTCTTGAGGTCCTTATCTGCCAAGCCAGGGAGGGATCCATCAGGCAAGAAATGGGGCAAAGAGTTACAGGTACTATCACATCCGAATGGGCAAAACATGAAACTGTCCCCAAAAGCTCAAGTACAACACAATACCCATGCTTTTATCTAAGATGCATAGCCCAAACAATGGACACATTGCTGAATGAAATCGGTATAATACTGGTACAGGGGCATGTTATTCAATCAACAGTGTACAATCAGAGCAAAACGTATTTTTTTTAATTGCTGTGGTATATACATCACCACTGATCAGATCCAATCCTCATCTGTATTATAGTTATTCTTAATACTTTTCTTCTGAACCCTTAGAAATGACTTGTATAAAGCACCTGGGAAATCAAATCCAGACATTCAGCCCTTCATGTCTTATCCTCCCTTGTCTTCTTTGAAGTGGACAGGTTCCCCCACACCCCTGTTAAGGGTCACATTCTCCTTGTAATAATCTCTTTCATCATCTTCTATGTCTCCCAAGAAGCAATATGCAGGGAACAAGCCTCTTACCAGGTGTCATTTTTATGAAATTAAGGGGACTCTGAAATTGATCCAAGTGCCACACATAAGTGTTTTCTCAGAAAGAGGTGGTTTGAGACTTTATCTTCCTAGGACTGAAAGAGAGTGACTGGCCTAAGATCACCCAGATGGCCTTGGGACTAAGGTGGAACCAGAAGTAGCCTTAACCGCTACACCACAGGCTCTCTTTAAAGGACATAACTTTAATAAAAGCAGTTCTCTGTATGTCTAGCATTCATTTTTCTTCCTCATGATCTCACTTTTCAAACCAGGACTGTTCATTTTGTTCAATACGGGTGGAAGCACCTAAGCAACTTCAGCTAACTCCAGAAATACTAAGCAGATTTAGTACTTAAATGGAGGCAATCGGGAAACCCTAGCGATGTTGGCAAACTGGGAACAACTTGATAAAGCTTCTGGAAGTTGGCAAGATCAAATCACTTACAGTATATATTGTTACCTAGAGAACATGAATGCCTGCGGCCATATTGTCACTAAGAGTTGAGCTTGACTGAAAATACATTTTGGGGGGATATCTACATTATTTCTTTCAACTGTCAAGTCATATTTTCTGTTCCTTTTATTTCTGCATTTGCTTCGTATTATGAGCTGACAGTTTTATTAGGAGCCATCATTGATTTGTCCTTTTTTTTTTTGGCAGTGTGGCCCTTTGTTTCACTATGTTTTAATTTTTATCTATGGGCCCATTATGTAAAGAAGAAATTATCTTGAAAATATGTGGCAATTGTTGGCTTGGAAAAAGCAAGAAGGTGTGAGGAACGCATGCCTGCCACACCTTGACATGTTTTGATATAAGAGGAAGGGATAGAGAAACACTTACAAGCTTTCAAGATTCTGTTCTAATAGCCTATAGAAGTAAAGTGGATTTCCAGCAGTTCTTATGGTGTCTATATGACCCATGCATCTTTCCTCAAGTGGGTCTCTCTTTTAACTTTTCTAAGTCTTGCTTTTGAACTCAGCCAAACTGACAATAGCTTCCCTAACAGAAGCTAGATAGCAAACAACTTTATTGCCTAAGTTTGCTCAACAGCAAGAAATATCTCTGGCAGGAACATAAGCAGACGAACAAACAGGCCCGTGCAAAAGAGACAGCACAAACCTTCATTACAGTGAACAATCTCAGCCTCTCTTCAAATTACTTCTGTAAAAACCTTAGGTTGCCTAGATTCTTTCCCTTCCACTCCAGAGCCAATCGTTTGCCTTTCTCATTAACGTTGTGAATTGATTCTTGTCTACTTCTATTTAACAAGATCTCACAAGTTTTGCCTTGAATTCAAAACAAAAAAGCACTGAGTAGCTCTGTGATTGGGGCCTATCACATACCTTTGACATCTAGCCTCTCTATTTTCAGCTACCTTCTTTTTATTAAAAGCAAAGTAATGATCCAGCACAGAATAAGCCTTGCTATTTATTACAAAGCCGCTAAATAAACAATTTTTCTTTTTAACTCCACATTTTACTTTTTCACTCATATGTCTATTCCTAGTTTTTTTTAACCATTGGTGACCAGATTTGCATTAATTGTTTATCACAGCCTGGACAGGCCTTTTATTAATATTAATGAGGGACTGGGAAGAAAGAGCCCCTTTATTTTTAGCCTACTCTAATTGCGTAGTAATTATTCATCTACAAAACAAATGAACCGAACTCCATTGCTATGGTAACTGAAATTCTGGCCTCCCACTGTAACACATTAACAGGCTATCATCCCTGTTATATTTTAAATTGAACCCTTTTGTACAATAGTAGAAAAATAGGCAACTTAAAGTAGAGACTTTGTTCAGCCGTTATGTTAATTTCCAATGCTCATTGTTAGGGAATGGCTTTCCCTAGGATTGTGGCGCATCAAATTTTCAGTCTCTGGTTGGGTGCATAGAACCAAACGCACTCATTTTCAATATGAAATTCCCCACGTGGTTTTCATAGTCAAGGAGGACAATGATTTGGCTCATTTTGATCTGAACGTTTCTGTTTTTGTAGGTCTCCAAAAGAAGCATTGGGACAAGCTGGCCTTCTACAAGTGGCCATGGAGAAATTAAAATTTGTCTTACACAGGTGTTACAAAAGTGAGTGTGATAAAGACGGAAGTGTGCAATGAAAGTATGAGTACCTGATCTAATGGCAATCAAGTATAGGAATGAAAACTCCTCTAATTTAAAAGGGCACGGAAAATATCAGCTTCTCCAAACTGGGGTAGTTCCCAAATTAAAAACGACAACAAAGAACTAATAATTACTTATTATGATCAAGTATTCAAGAACTAACTGCACTCTCTTGGATTAAAGGATGTGAGTCTTTGAATAAGAGGCAGTTTGATGAAGAGATTGAGGCATCAGGTTCAGAAACTGGAGACTGTGTGTTTCACTCTCGCTCAGGCACGAAACCAGTTGGGTAACCTGTGGCTAGTAACTCTCTCTCAGCTTAGCAAGGAGGAAAACTGCAGGGATTTGTCCAGCAGCTGCCAGGAATCAACACTGCCTTTAAAACATTCCAAAGAAACAAACCAACCCATCTCAAACTAAAAAGGAGATATAGGAAGAAAGAAGAGGACATTATTCTCTTTGAGATTTGCTGTGAGCTTTCGAAGAAGTCTCTGGCCATCTACTCTAGGGAACAAAATGTACAGGTGGGCTTTGGCCATCAGTTTTTTTTTTGAGGGGGGGAAAGAGGAGACCACTAGAAGATGAGCATTTTCTCTCTCCTTCCAGCAGAAGATATTTCCCATAGACCAGTCTCCTACATCCTAGCATTTTCCAGATGCAACATTAGGAAACCATGGAAGACAATAGGATTTGGCTATAAACCCCCATTACCTGTGCTGATTGGAGTGATAGGTTTCGCAGTCTAACCTGAATTGGGACACAGGATTAGGGATGTTTTCTAGGCCACCCACTGGGGTGCTTTGGTAGCTATAATTAGAAGAAAGGGGCTGCCACAGTGTTTCTGAAATAAAAATCCCAATAAAAATATTATGAAATAATTCAAAGGCACAGTTCCACTGTCTTTGCCCTCACAACCACACAAGTACAATTTCAAAGAGACTCCAGAGATGTTTTTATAGGGTTTCTGTTGTTGTCTGAAGGTGGGAGCGGGATGTCTTCCCTGAGAACAGGGTTAGGCCTACAGGACTGAAAGGCCAAAACACGAGTCTCAAAGCAACAATCAGAAAAACAGCACACGAGGGTGACTCTCTGGAATCATTTGGTGAAAGAAAATCATAGCGTGTGATAAAAAGTAGTGAATAACAAAGGCTTCAATTAAAGCTCTAAAATTGCTGAGCTAGTGTAAAATTGCCACGCCAGTGTAAAAAATGGGAAACAAATAATAAACAGCAATCAATCAATTGGCTTCTGAGGCTAAAGCGTTGGGCTGGACTTTTGGGTGTACAGAGTATTTTTCAGTACAAAGATCCACAATGGCTTCTTTGTGTGATCTCAGGAGCTTCCTCTGGTAATGAATGTTGAAAATTGTACTGCGGTTTTCTGCCTTTTTTAGGAAGGTTCTGCATAAAAAAAAAAATGCAAGTCCTAAAATAGGTTTGATACAGCATTAAAGACATGAGAAGAATTCAAAACTCCTTCCCCAAATTCCAGGAAAACAACAACAATCTAAAGGCACTCCTTTTATCTTCTGGTCCTTAGGCTGTTCCTAAATGTTAAGGGCAGTCCCCAGCAAACCCCCCCCCCCCCGTTGTTTTTCATCTAGATAGAAATGTCATGAAAGATCTAGATTTAAAGATGTCGTATTTACCATCCCAGACATTCACTCTAGCAAGACTGAAATGAAGAGGTGTAATTTGGACTGAAGTAGCTGGCCCAAAGCAATGTTGTGGCTGTACTGTGCTTAGACTTCAGTTAGGCATTTGATAAAGGAGACCCACTAAGCACTGATGATGTTATTTAGTTTGGGTAATGAAATGTCTTCAAGAAAACAAGCAAGCTCAGAGAGCACCAAGGACCCCTCAAAGGAGACACAGCCTCCTTCTTAAACTGGAATAATGTGGCATGACTACTATATAGTAGTTCCATTACCCGATAGATGCACAGCTGGGTAAACAACTGTAGTCAATGCACGGTCTTTAATTCTGGTACTTTAAAACTAATGACTTATATGAGGGAAGAGAAGTGATGCATAAAATTTGCGGGTGATACAAAGCTGGAGTCGCGTGGATTGTTAATATCCCAGAACACAGGCTCAAGATGCAAAAGCATCTTGATCGATTTGAGCACTGAGCCCAATTCAAGAAATATTCTTCAGTGGTCAGAAATGCAAGGCACTGCACCTAGGCAGGGAACTCCAGATGCATGGGTATAAGATGGATTCCTAGCTTAGCAGTCGTACTTGCCACAAGAATCTGGATGTCTCGGTAGACCACAGATTATGCACGAGTCAGCAATGTGCCACAGCTGCCAAAACATCCACTGGAGTTTGGACTGTGCTAACCGAGATACAAAGGGCAAGATCAAGGAAAGAGTTAGCATCACTTTATGCTGTACTGGTAAGACTGACCCTGAAATACTCCCCAGTTCTGGTCACAATGAAGAAGAGTGCAGGTGGGCTTCGAGGCCAAACCTTACAAAGAGCAGTTAAGGCGATTGGTTATGTTAAATCTGAAAAAGAAAAAGGGAAGGCATGATAGCAATTTTCTAATATATGAAGGCATGTCACCAAGCAGAGGAGATGGGTTTACTCTCCAGAGTACCCAAACTTAAGACAGGTAAAAGAGGATCTATGGGTAGAGGCTTTACAGAGGAAGATCCAAACCCAAGAGGAGGAGTGTAAAAGCTATTAAGCAATGGAACAGCCTGTTTCCTGAAATCATGGGTGCTCCATTACTGGAGGTTTTCAAGAAAAGATTGGACAGCCATTTCACTTGGATGGTCTGAGGATTCCTGCCTGAAATGGTCTGAAATTCTTTCTATTTCAAGGAATTGAAATAGAAGTCTCTAAGATTCCCTCTAAGTCTATGATTCTCCTGCATAATCTGATAATCTATCTGCATCTCTGCGTGCCTCCGGGTCTAAATGGTTTGAGGCAAGTTAAGCATGGTTCCGAGATGAAAGGCTACAGATGACCTTCTACCTTGCACCATAGGGTATTTTAACTGACTGCACCTGTGTATGGTTTGCCAATTGCACAGTAGCAGATAGGAAAG
Organism: Pseudonaja textilis; assembly: GCF_900518735.1. The sequence goes on from NW_020769354.1 coordinate 5,748,383, forward strand.
CACTCCAGAGGGTTAACGTCATTGCCCAGAAGATCATGGGTTGCCCTCTCCCCTCTTTGGAAGAGCTTTATAGCTCCCGCTGCCTTAAGAAAGTTCAAAACATTCTCAAAGATCCACCTCATCCTGGGAACCCTTTTTTTGAACTATTACCATCTGGGCAGATGGTACAGAATAATAAAAACAAGGACAAATAGGCTGAAAAACAGCTTCTATCCCAGGGCAGTAACTATATTGAATTCTACTGTATAGTGCAATATTAATGCAATATAGAATGCGAAGGATGTGTTTGTGTTTTATTTTTTATAGTTAGAAGACGGCATTTAATTTCATTGTACAAGGTGCAAGGACAATAAAGTAAACTAACTACAGATATTGCCTGGGCTGGAAAGCACCAATAGTACTGGAAAACCATTTCTATATGTAAACTCCATCTAGTTTGGTCAGCTGCTATATTTGTTGCTGTGAGGGGACTTACACAACGTTGTAGAGGATCACCATATTCAGGGGGGAAAATTTAAATTAGAGGCAATTTTTGGAAGGACTAGCCGGAAACAGCTACCCGTTTCCTAGAAAAAGGAACTCTTCAGCATTGCTCCATCAAGAAAAAAAAATAAGTTATGTGAACTAGCTTTTCCAGAGCTTACTAAGAACAAAGTCAAAATCATGTAGTGATTTTTGGTCTTTTTAGTTACAGGGCTATTCAGAAACATGTGAAGTGTGTGAAATGAGGCACCCTGCAAGTCAGAGCAGATTGCATAGGAGGAGTGTTTGCCCATTGACAATAATTCCACTGATTGAAATGGCTATTAAAAGTTAGTGCCTGCATCATTAAGGATTTTACTTATATCATATTTAAGTCTGCACTCCAGGGCTGGCCACTAATTATGCCGGGAATGATTTGTCAAGTGTCCTGGCTTTTGAATTAAACCCCAAAGTGATTAAAAGCTAATGTTTTACCCATCAACAGAATCTACTGAAATATATCTACAGCAGGGGTCAGAACTTGAGTACCACAATGGTGGACAATTACATATCATTGTGTGATAAGAGTGGAAGCTTTAAGGAAAAAGAAAATGGTTTGCATGGCCAAAAAAGAACTTGTATAGCTGCATCTCTCACAAGGTAACTTGGAGCTATTCAGTAATGGACTTCCCCAAATTACCATTGATCAATGTGAGGTTCAAGAAGAAATTGTTCCAATTTAAGTTAGTTTCCCCATAGACCTTCTTAAAGGGAACCCAGACTCTAAAACCACCTAGGGAATAAGGTATCAGACTAGTTTTTTCCTGTTAGTTAAGATTTTGGTTTTTTTCTTAGAGTTTTTCCCACAAGTGCAAGATCAGACAAACCAAGTGTTGTAGATGGCCTTCAGAGGCAGTTCCACCGCCATCAGGGATAAAACCTTGATCTCCTTGCGTTGGTTCAACCTTTTTTGAAGGCTAGTCAAGCTGGTAGAGTAGCACATCTTGTTCTGACAAATTCCAAAATTTAATTAATGATGGGGCTTAAAACAAGTTGGCCAGCATGTCCCTACATCAGGTCCACAGCGTGAGGACAACAAAGGAATCTTACTCATATAGATAATTCACGGTATCATGTCTGCAGTTGAAGGATAACCAAATCCTTCTTGATCAATGTATATATTGGCAAAGATCTCTAGCTTAACCATCTTGGATAAGATAGCTGGGCTGAGCTTTGGAAATCTTTCAGGTCTTACTCAATCTGGGTCTCTCTAGATGGACAACACTACAACTTTTATCTAGCAGGCTGGTAGATCCTAAGTTGGAAAAGGCTGCTGTGCAATTCAGCTCTTGGGTAGTATCTTCCATCTATATATTTTAAGAAATAATTTAAGCACTACAATTGCTGTGACAACATCCACCATCAGGTTGCAATCTAGACTACAGCTTTATGTGCTGGAACTAACTAGATGATATAGAAGAAAAATAGAGGTCACAAGTCTGAAAATAAAACTTGGGACTCCAAAATTTAAGATTTAAAATATGCAACTTCAATGTTAACACAGACAAAAAAACCAAAGAGAACTGCCTCAATTTTATGCAAGCATGTTTGTGGCAGATGGATATTTGGAATTCAGCCTTTCTATTGTAGCATCATAATTACCGTTACTGACCAGCTCTTTGGACAGTTTTTGTAAAAAAGATAGCAAAGTTCAAAAGTAGATAAATAGAACATTTCTAGATGATTAATAGAAAAACTGTAAATAAAAGGGTTCAAAATATGAAAAAGTACCATGCAAACAGTTGAATACTAACAATCCAAATACTTAGTACTAATTAATTATAAGACTATTTTGTCAATATATATAACTATTGTGACCATGATATGTAACAGACAGACTTAAAACATAAGGCAGCATAGAAAGAAATCAGAAAATAATGTGCATTTATGATATCCTAAAATTAGGAGTGTTTTCTACATAAAGGAAGAGATGGGAATTCCAGGCTAAACTGGTTAGAGAAGGGTGGGTACTGCAAGAAGGGTGGCAGGTAGATGCTAGGGAGTGTGAGTGGGCCAGTGGGGGACACAGGTGGGCAGGGCAGGCACTGTGGGTGGGTCAGGGAGCAAATTGCAATACTCCCTGGTGGCTTTCCCATTGCTTTTGCTTGTGGGAAGTTGCAAATAATGATCATGTGGCTCGCTGTGATGTCGTATTCACGAGCTGGATGCCTGAGCACCTGGATCATGATCATATTACTGCAATAGCTATAACTTCATGGACTGGTTGTTAAGTCCCATTGTTCAGCACTGTTATAATTTTTGAATGGTCACTGAACAAATGGTTGAATATCAACGACTATCTATACCAGGGATGTGAAATTCATGACATGTCATCACGTCACATATCACAATTTCCCCCCTCCCCTTTACTAAACTGGAGGTGGGTGTGGCCAGCGCATCACACATCTGGCTTGCAGCCTGCGAGTTTGACACCTCTGATCTATAGTATGGAAGAAGCTCACTATGGCCTTATCATTAGAGTTGGCTTTGTCAGAAACAGATTTACATTTGCACCAGATTCCAGAGAATTGGAATAGTATGCCAAGGTATGTGGAGGCTGAAATCTGCTTTACATTATTTTGTTTAGGGACCATAGATGTTTGCAGTGAGTCAACTGAAGAGGGATGAGACTGCTGCCCCTCACTCTTTCTGAATAGATGTCAATAAATGTTGGCCACTACTTGTGTAATTTTATTGACTTATTAGATTTATTATGGCTACCCCATTGTGAAAGACTTTGGACAACATCCTAATTCAGCAAAGTATTTTTTGATTTAGGGATGAATGAAGCAACTTTCATCAAAGTCTTTCTCTAGGGATGGAATCAACAAAAGGATTAAATCAATAAAAAGGGGTTAAATCAATAAAAGTGATGTATAAGAACTGAGAGTATATGGTCTATTTTTCTCTGCTGGGACCTGAAAGAGACCCTGTATATATATTGGCCTCTTATTCTATGGGACAGAGAGATGTGCTTCTCTGAATGAGTTTTTCCAAAGTCATTCTGTCTGCTGGGGTCAATAGAAATATTTGTAGAGCCAACTATTTTCTTTTAAACATGAGATGGAATCAAAATTAATACAGCATTATGATGTCTAATATTTTTTTTTCTTTTGGCAATTGCTGTGATTATTAGCAGTTCCTAAACAACAATATGGTTGAAAAACACCTTTTGTCAGATGGAACATTAGGTTGGGATTACTAGAATAGCTTGGGGTTAAAGGTCATGCATTTTCCAGTTAGTCAAATGCTAATATGTAAAAAGTATTCTTCTAGGTAACTGCTCTGCACTGTACAAAAACCAACCAACCAACCTGGCTGTAAGTTATTTCGACGAGTCCCTGCAAAGACACCCATCAGCATTCTGCAAATCCAAACCAACTCTTTTGCCATTTTTTTTTAGGGGACAAAAACACTCCTGTAATTTGCCAACAACAGAAGTGTTGATGGACAAGATTAATTATTTCCAAGTGCCGGGGTTAAGCGTGTAAAAAGAATTGCAACTTCCCAGACTCTTTTCTGCTTTGCTAATTTTGAGATACATTTCCCATTTAATTTCCTTTGCCTTGGACGGAAAACAGCAGGTCCTGATTTAGTTCACTAAGGGCGAAGGTAGATAATTGTGTCTCTGGTATATAAGATTTGTAACTGCATTCTATTGGTAAGGGAAGAGTAGATCTTCAGCTAAGAGACAGAGTTTGTCATTTGGGGGGCAAGTGCAGCTTCTAAATGCACATGGAAAGAATATTTAAGGTATGCTTCTTTCAGCTCAGTGTATCAACCTAGATTTCAGACTGCACATGGTCTGTGAAGCAAATGCACTAAAAATCACCCATGTTCCTTCAGGGAAGATGCTGAACAAGATAGAAGGGGAACCATCACGTATGATGCCTCCTCTCAGTAGGATGGGCTGACAAAACACCAGCTGCCATGAAGCAAATGTAATGCGGCATTCAGGACCTGAATTACCATCTGCCAACCTTGTCCACTCCTGCTCATTTGGAAAACAATTTTGAGAAGCTGAGTACGAAAAACTCGATGCAAGGGGGGTGGGGGGGAAAGGAGAAGGAGAAAAAGAAAGGACAAGGAGGAAAGGAAATGAACAAAAAGAAAAAAGACGGTTTGCAGGCTCAGTGATGAAGATGGTGATACTTGTCTGGAAATTTCCTAATATTGGCGGCTCATGAAATGTTCGCCCGTAGAGTTAAGAGATATTATCCTCTGAAAATTCATCCAAGTTGTGGAACTGAAGGGTAAGGGAGTGAATATAACTTGTGTCAAGGGCTGCATTTGCAATATAGTCCAATTTGTATTTTGGATCTAAAACCAATTCCCTTGTGCCTCAGCATAGCCTGACAGACAGTCGTCCTACATACACTTCATGACTTAAATCTCCAATGGGCAGTTTTCCTGCTCTCCCAGCCTAGCTTAGGTTCTGCAGAAAGGATTCAGAGCTCTAATCTAATATTAAAACAGGTTACGTTCTGGTGGAAGCCATGCCTGTACAATGCTTATGGCAGTGAAACTTGGCCTTGTACCCTAAGACACTTACCTGTAGGTAACTCCCACTGACCTAAGTGGGAACTACACACAAGGAAGTTTACTTATCATTCAAATGTTGACTCTTTTTTTCTTTTATAATCAAAAAACAAAGTAACATTGATTTTACCATGGTCAATTAACTACTACCGCCATCACAGCACTGATGATTCTCACAATGACGCATCAAGTTAAATTTGGTAGGACCAAGTTTAGAAGATTAATGGGCATTGTACTGTGGCTCCAAGGAATTTAGCAGAAATTCTTGTACAGAGAGAGGCCTATCCTTCTTCCAGTCAACCATGTCTACCCTTGGACTACCATGCTCTTTCAAGTTGACAATCACCTATAATATCAACTCAACAATGCATGTTCTACAACTACGTCTACTGCTACCAGTTACAACTACTACAAGGGCATGCATTTAGTTCAGTCCCACAGATACATGACACTCTAAGAACAGGCAAGGGGAGATGTGAGATGTTTTACGAACGACAAGTGTTTCAGTTTTATAAAGTAAGGAAAAGTAATATAGAAAAAACAAAAGAGAGAAAGTGTACTAAAGGAAAATAATAATAGAAAGACATTTTTCAAGAGTTGGATATGAGTCGTTCCTTGAATCGTTTTATCTCAACAAGCAAAGGAAACATGCAACCAGCTGCTACTAACAAGAAGCTGGACACAGAGAGAGGATTAATAGGTGTGGACAAACCTTCCTGCTGAGCGTGCTCAGAAGAGCGTTTGAGAGGAGCGCACGTCCCAATGTAAGAGAGGCCGGAAAGAGTGCCTCAGAGATTTGCCCTCTCTCACAGCAGCCCCAACCAAGCAAGAGAGAAAACAACAAGAACATAACTGCTCACACTCACCATCGAGGTCATGTCATTAGATGTGTTACAGCCGGCAAGTATAAAGGACAGTACGGAACAGTGGAACTTAGGACTGAAGAACCCTTGGGGGCTCTGGTCAAATAAAAGGGAGGACCACACTAGGACTTAATAGTAACTTTTCATTTTTTTAAAGCAGCCTTCTCCAGCCTGCTGGCCTCCAGAATGGCAGGACTGATAAGCCAATGCATTTTGATGGGAAAAGACTGGTTAGGAAGGTTGGGTACCACAATAAATAGGGATCAGGTAAGTTAATTTGGGAACCTCTCCAGAGCTAGGTAGCAGGATCTCTGGCACATTCATTTTCCAACCAGGAGAAAGAGAGAGGAAAAGCTCACAATGTCATCAAGACTTAAAATAACTGCCACCAACCTGGGAATTCTGAGTGTTGAGGATCAACTCATCTAGAAGGTACAAGGCTGGAGAAGGCCATGTTTGTCGTATCTGACAAAGTTTTTTTCCCCCCCCTGCCAAACATTACCCCTTATAAGGAATTCCAAATGAAACCATATGATTTGACTTTCCCTTGATCAACTGATACCTCTACGGAGGGAAATAGAGACATGGTCCAAACCAGATAACAGGGACATTCATTTTCTGGAATGGAAGAATGTGGACCACTTTTCCACCACACACTTTCCAATTAAAGTATGAAGCGGGAGTGTCACCTGGAATCTTGTACATCCAAAGGCCTAAATTAGCCCAATGTGCATACAAGTCTCCATACGGGGCATTCGTTCTACACACTGCCTTCACTACATGGTGGAGGAGATAATCACTTGCCCACTCCGTGGACAATTGATTGTTAAACATCTGAACTGGGCCACAGAGGGAAAAGCAAAACAGATTACAGATGCTGAAAGTCTGCCAGAGGAAATAATCACCTTGATCCTACAGTATCTTGACAATCAACAGAACTGCCTTTCTATACAAGTGATTTTAGAAAAACCCGTGTAAGTGTCATCTCTCATCAAGCTGAATGGAGAAGCCACTTTTCATGTAATCTGTATCTTTTCAATATTGGAACAAAAATACCATACTGATAGTGAAATTGCTTCAGAGGTCATTGTTTTAAAATGCAGGCTCATGAACAATGCAACTCAGAACCTGGTTCATTCTAATCATGTCAAGAATAAGTACAGCATTAATTTTTGAAGCAGATACCAAAGCTTGGGATATACAGAGATCATGTTTTGGGACTAGAGAGGACGTGTTTGTTATTTTGAGAACAGACTTGGGGCATTTAAAGAAATGGCAGTTATAGAGAGATTCGTCATCCATAAAATGGTTGGTGCAAAGGGAGTAAATGATTGCAATACATTCTAATTTACTATGAGGCAAATGTGTGAGGTCTTTCCTTGCCCACTTTTCTCTTCCACCAGAAAACTTTCAATTAATCCTGAACTTTCTATTTCTGGACAAGCAGGCATGTTTTATCAACAAACCATAAGGCTGTAGTCATTTATTATGTATTTATATTTCTTAAAAACGCCTTTGATAAACATAAAATCTGGACATTTCTGGGCACGGATGACTCTGGAGCTAGTATTTTGTTTTGTAGAATAGCAAATTTCTTTTAAATTTTGTTAAAAGTTAAATTGTATTTAAAACATTAAACAGTAGAACGGGCAGGGGACCGGAGGAAATGATATCCACAAGCAGCACAATTTTGGAACTCACTGGTTACATTTTGTTTAAAGTGTAGTTTAAAAGTTTATAGTGCGCTTACATTAAAGCTAGGTGACTACTACTCCCTCTTAGAATCAGAAAAACAGAGAGGAACCTCTGTTTTATCCACTCACTGAAGATAAGTAAGATTTCAGTGGTAAACTCTGTCACAGAACATGCCAACTCTGGTTAGAGTGCTCAGCCAGGCAGTCCCCAGCCAAATTTTGCCAGATGTGAAGGCAGCATGAGGAGTTAAACATTTAGTTGTTGTGAGCTTGCCCAGAGTTGTTGGGAATTGGATGGCATTGAAAACTTTATAAACCAACCAACCTTGAATTGAGTCCCTCTCTCAACTCTTTTAGCCTGACCCATGTCCAAGAACTGATGGGAGAAATATTATCTTTATTCAGTTTAGACCAACCAGGGATGTTCACTGGAAGTTTTTTTTTTTTTTAAAAGTCAAGACAGTGCCCACAACACCAACATTGAGGTTTTCCCCCTTTTTAAGTGCACCGAAAAAGGGAATGGGGTTTTGACCACATGGCTCTGGCTGCAATCGTGTCTCCTGAACATTTTAACATTCCCCTAGGACAGAGGTGTCAAACTCGTGTCGTTACATGATGTAGCAGGACTTTCCCCCCCTTTGCTAAACCAGATGGGGGCAGGGCCAGCATGTGACATATCCGGCCCATGGGTAATCCCCAAGTTTTCAATTTCTTTTCAAAGTGGCTAATGTCTGTGCCTGTCTGTCTATCTGTTGTTTAAAACAGTGGTTGCCAACCAGTGGGCCGGGGACCACTGGTGGTTTGCATGAAAATTTTGGTGGTCCACAGAGAAATGTCACCCCCAAAGCAATTCATCCAGGCTGTGCGGGAACACAAGGCTGCACTGCCCACATGGCTCATGGGAACACAAGGCTTGCGTCGCTTGCATTGCGAACAACATGAGGTAGTGAGGGGAATGGGGAAAGGGCAGGGGGGGACTTGCTCCACTTGCCTGGCCTGGCCACCAGGCTGCTTCTTTCCACTTTTTTCTTTTTCTGCTTTTGGCTGCACGCAAGGAAAGCAGCAAAAATCTTTCTTTCTCTACTCCAAACTCTGCCAGAAATGAGTCTTCGGGACCCTGCAAGGCATCCCTGCTCCAAGAGGCTGTGCTGGCGCGACAAGTCTCACAAAGACTCATTTCTGGCGGAGTTTGGGGGAGAGAAAGAAAAACTTCTGCTGCTTCTGCTGCTTTCCTTGCATGAAGCCAAAAGTCTCTCCCCCTGAGAACGGAGCTGGAGACGGTATTCTGCGATCTCAAATAAAGAATGATCGATCGGTAGGAAAACTGGGTAGGGAATATTCCTGCAGACTTTGGGGGGATTTTCCCAGGGTCTCTGGTCCGTGGGATTTAAAATTATAAGTTTGGTGGTCTTTGAGGTCCAAAAGGTTGTCGACCCCTGGTTTAAAACACCTAATCAATTTTAAAACAAATTAATAACTGCCTGCTAAAAGAGAGTTGTCTTTACTGTTCTCTTCTAAATCCTATGGGAATTGAGGAGAAACTCAGCTGCAAGTCCTTCCTCACATGCCAGTCACTGGTAATGTGGCACCTAAAGGGCCTTTCTTACAGATTTTAAAAGCCAAGCCCAAGCAGGTACACAAGAACAGCAGTGTTCCCTGAGACAATCAGGTCCTAAGCTGTTCAGGCTTTATGATCAGTACTCGACAAGCCTACTGATAACCAGGGAAGCTCTTTCAGCACAGGCATCGTACAATTGTCATAATCAAGAGGAAATCCCTAAGAGCTGGGTAAATTGAAGGCTTACCATTTGGACGTTAACTTTCGTGCACCTTATGATACAGATGGGGGAGGTGGGCTTTAACTATAGGCAGTCTTAACGCGCTCCGACTGATGCCACCTGTGTTATATTGCTGTAATCCTCAAAAATTGAGGGCAATTGGTTCTCCCCCCCCCCCCAATTTCCTCTTCTTTAATGAATCAGGTTTGAGCCCCAATATGAAAACGACTTTACTCCACTGGCCCTGAATCCATTTCACTATCAATTCTACACACCTCTTTGATAACAATAGCTATCAAATAGTCTCTGGTGCAGGGAACTCCTTCTGAATATGCAGACATCTTTTCTTCCTCTGTGGCAGAAGTATGGGAGCAGATTTGCACAGAAGTCTTCCGCAGGGTACCATACTGATCTTTACACTTGCCATATAGATTGATGTTAATTTGGGTTAGATTTAGTTTTGTATCACAGGTTAATTTTTTTTAAAAACCCATCAAATTACAAAACATTGGCTTTAATTTTTTTTTTAAAGCAAATTATTTCAAGCAGAGAAGCAGGTGAGTTACAGTAATATTCCAATCAAAATTAGACATCCGTGAATGTCAAAGTTAATCGCCTAAATCTTTCTAAGAGAAAATTCATGATACCTTTGCAAAATAAAACTGCAATTGTATTGGGGAAAAGCACAGGAAAGGGGTATGAAAACTGTAGATCTTTGTTTGCATCAAGGATAAAATCAGTTTAAAAACAGAATCCAGAAAATACCAAAGGAAAAATAATATTACCATAGGTATTTAGCAAATCAATCCCGCTGCGCTCAAATTGGACATCCCCTTATTAAAGTAACATTAAAATGGTATTAAATTATCCTTTGTAGCCTTGAAAGCAGTGCCAGTTTGCATGGAACGGAGTTCTCTAAACATCTCACTTTGGACTCTGAAGAAATCCAGCCTTCTCCCAAGTTCTCTTGGGGGCATTAAATGCTTGGCAGCCCTTTCCATTTTGGGGGCAGGAGTTGGAATTTGATCTGAAGAGACCTAGCTAAATGGGTACAGAAGTCCCACACCTATGAACAAGGTTCATCAGAAGAGGGCTGAATAAAACTATCACCTTTCCCTCTCCCCAATTCTTTGCTCCATGTCTCAATGCATTTGGCTGGGGACTGGTCTCCAGTTGCGTCTTGCTCCCTGACCCAACTACCCAGTTAAAATTAGCAAAAAACAAATGGCCGAAGACAGCAGGCATTCTACAGAGATTAGCAAGCAAGGCAGATTAGGGAGCAGTTAAACTCAGTGAAAGCAGCTCAGCCCTTAGAATTTGAAGGTGTGAACAAGCCAATACAGGAAAAGAAAAGGGCTTGGTAAGTCTTAACAGCCCTCTCATGATGGAATCAAATGCTTAATTATACATTTTTTTAAAATTGCCAATGTAAATCGATGATTTAACTCCTCCCTTTAGTGGGAGAGACAGACAGTGGAGAGTGGGAAAATGTGGAGCTTGTCATGAGTGGACAGTAAAGAAAAGGGTGAACATTTTTCACAAAACTTGGCCCAGAGTTTGCAGAAGGTAACAAATGCTCAAAATGATATCCAAGTTAAAGATGTGTCTGGAACAAATAACAGTTTGGACAGAATTGTCATCATTTCTCCCTGGAGTAAATAGTAAATAAATTCAGGTCCCAGGCTGCACTTCCAATTTCTACACTACTGTTTAGCCCAATGTAAATCTTAGGCCAGGCTGTGACTGAGCCTATTGAGGGCTAAGAATCCAACCGGTGGCTTCAGCCTGCAGGCATCCAAGCAGACTATGTTTTCCACAGCAGCTTTTCACCGTCTCTTCCCCATTCCTGCAGCTTTCTTAAGCATCAGGCCAGTTCTGGAGTTGGAGATTTCCCAATTCAGACATCGTATTAAATTAGGTTTACACAAGCCACAATATGATTTTGGGTCCTGATGTGCTGACCAAGTACAAACAATGGTTCTTGCCAGTTCGGATGTCATGCTCAGCTGTGGCCTTAGCGTCAGAGTTTGGTGAGAAACTACTGGGAATAATTAATTCTCCAGCATCCTTGCACATATCATTGTCACAGCATTCACATTCAATGGGAAGAGAGGCAAAGGAAGACTATGTGGTGCTGGAATCACTTATCCTAACCAACTCTTGATTTTTATAATGATAGAAATACAAATCCACCCCTCCTATTCAGATCCATGAATGAAGTATGCAACTGCCAAATAGTTGAAAAAGACTGATTTTAGAGCTATGACAGGCCACCTCTAGAGATCCAATGCTGACACAGATTCTTATGCCCTTTCAACATTTAAGGGGTTCGTAGGGTTCAAAATATCTGTGCCTTGGACTGGGGTGTCCTTGAGAATAATCCTTCCTTACAAACCTACTAGTTGCAGAAGAAGTCAACTGCCCTAGCAGTTGGGAAACTAAGCAGAAGAGGAAATATGACATTGTTAACCCAGTGCAAACAACTGAGAAATGTCTTTTTTTTTTTTTTACCTTTTAAACAAAATATCCACCCAACAGCTCCGCAGGTTTAAAATCTTTCATGCCCTGGCCTCTGTTTGTAGCATGTGGTTTTGTTTAGTGGTCCCTTCCCAAGAGGGAGGCACATCAGGGTAAGTGATGGAAAGCTGTAGCCACACAGAAGGGCTTTTTTTTCCTGGCCCTGCTTCCTCCAGGGCCTCCCCTACCTGATCCTCTGGCTGCTGCCACCGCTGCTGCTGCTACTGGTCCGTAGGCCGCTGCTGGAAAACCTGGCCATGGGGAAAAATAAAGAGCGTAAGAGGAAAGAGGCAACAGGGAGCCGGTATAATAAGGGCTGCAACGCAAGAGGTTGGGGTATGTAGTTTTGGGGGTGCCTGTTGGTTGATTCATGTTTGAGTTTTCAGAGAGCTCGGTTTTGGGACTTCTAAAGAGTCAAAACATTTCAGAAAATATACATCTCTGCAGGGGTGGGATTCAAATTTTTTTAACAACAGGTTCTGTGGGCGTGGCTTAGGTGGTAGGTGTGGTTTGGTGGTCATGTGACTGGGTGGACATGGCTTGGTGGTCATGTTATTGACTGGGTGTGGCCAACTCAGTATCACTCACATCGAGGCACACATCTCCTCGCCTGGCCTCTCGTGACTGTGGGGATGCTGCAACAGTCGTAAGTGTGAAAAATGGTCGTAAGTCACTTTTTTCAGTGCCATTGTAACTTTGAATGGTCACTCCACACAAGCAAAGTACCAGTAAAGGAGGGGAAAAAAACTCCAGAGATTTCCTGAGACAGGAAGTCTAGTCCTGCCAAGAATGTAATAAGGGTTAACGGAGAGGCAGTTTCTGTAAGCAACCCCAGAATGTTTCCTTCCTGCCTTCCTTACAGGATTAGGCCAGTAATTTCTTCTAACAACCGGTTCTCCAAACTGCTTAGAATGTTAACAACCGGTTCTAGCGAATTGGTGCAAGCCGGTAGAATCCCACCCCTGCATCTCTGTAAAGGAGGCAGGTTGCTACCAAATATAAATTATCCTATAAGAAAAAAAGCTCTCTCAGAATTTCACTGTTTTGTTTCCTTTTTATTTCTTGTTATGGACAAAAACAACAGAGGCCTGATCATTTGGGCTGCAGAGGCAGATGGAAACATTTTGTGACCTAAATCAAATTTTGTCACAGGATGCTGGCAACATTTGTGAAGTTCAAAAAGGCTGAGCTGGAAGAGACTCCCCAACGTCTCCTCCGTATGACTTCTGCCAGACAACCCCCAACTTATTGCCTTCTTCCTTTTCCTCATGTTACAAAATCCCTTCTTCCTTTTCACTTTGCTATTTCTGAAAGTCATCAGGAAGACTAGCAAAGAGGAAAGAAGTGGAAGAGGCACCAGGAAGAAAAAGGTTGGAAGAGACAGGTGGGCAATATTTTTTTCTGATTCTGAAAATAATCAGATAGATTGGAAATAATGTTTTCCTAATTTCTTCTGAAATAATTCAGATAATATAACCTGAGACATGCTTCAAAGAGTTTACTCATCTCAGATTTTGATTATCAGTTTGGGTTGTAAAGACAAGAAAAAGGGGACAGTCACATCAGTGAATAAACTATTATTTGTCATATAAATAACTGCAGGCCGAAGGTGAAAGAATAAAAGAGAAAATAGGAAAACAGAGAGCCAAAGAACTACAAGTGTTCTAATTCTAGATCTACTCCCATAGCTACATATATTGCTACCAGAAAAAAAATGCACAGAGATCAACAGGCTTAAAGTATCTCTAAACTACTGAAAAAGATCAATTAAGAGAGACATACTTGCATTTAAATATGGTAATAGGGCTGTTGGGGGAAAAAAATTTCTATGTAAATAAGTATAGAACTACCTCTAGCTAACCTGGGATGTTATCAATCACCATCCCATAGAACATTGGTTTAAAGACAGCAAACCCCATCTTATGAAATACAGATTTTAAATGACATTTTGCTTCAATAATTATTATCAGCAACTGATTTCTGCGTTTGGAAGAACTGGATGGGAAAAAGAAACTATTAAGTTCAAGATTAGGCATATTGTACCTTAAAGGGGCTACAACAAATACCAATGGCCACAAATACAGATGGCAGCACAGAGAGGAAAGATTTACTGTAATATTCCTTTTGTTCCCACCTAGGGGTCACTTGGAATTCTGCATCCCAGCTGCTAAGATCAGTAGAAAATATAAATATTTTCAACATGTCATCTCTGATATAAAATTCTGGCAACTGCAACTTCCACACATCTTCCATTCCAATCTACGTTGGAAAAGGCTGTTTTATCCTGTTGGAAGAACTATCCTTCCGGGTTCAGTTCCAAGTGGGGAAAAAGACACTGGAAACATGGAGGCTCCTTGGAAGGTTTAGTGGTGGACAGGAGGACCACATGGCCTGGAGCTCCAGAGTGGAAAGGAAGGATGATCACATGCTTCAAGGGGAAGGAAGAGATCACGAAAAGGGCTGAGGGGCTGAGAGGGCCTGGGTTTTATCATCTTTGTCGGGATTTGAATTGGAGCTTGTATTCTGATTGGTTGTCAGACTCCCATGGGGCCATGCAGGGGCAACTCTGTAGGCTGTCCTGAGTTCCAGGCTTGGTTGAGCCTTGCTGGATGATGATGCACTGAAAAGGGCTTTTGAGCAATTGCTATAGCTTTACCTGGAGATCTTTGTTATGTAAAGTATTCTGGCCCAGGCCTTAATGGTCCACCCATTAACAAAGGTGGGGGTAAGCTTCGGCTTCTGAGGTGAGTTTCTGCTTCTGAGTTTCTACTCTTTTTAGGGGAAATATTCTGCCTTTTTAATATTTCCTCGGCTATTTCAATTTTCTAGGAGAGGGGTGGGTGCTAACTTCCTACAATCCAATGCACCTACCCCAGTTCTCACTACATTTTCTTATGATATTACACATGGCATCTGGGCAAGATATCAGGGTATACTGAAGGGTATTCAAGGTATACTGAAAGGCAGAGCTTTTAATCTATTGCACTGATTGTTTTCTAAATATGAATGATGGCAAGCTTTTGGAAAGATTTTACCAGGTTCTATTGGGGATCACTTCTACTAGTTCTAGAGGCTGCACTATTATTTGGGATGAAAGTGGAGTGCAGGAATCCTGCAAGGGTGTGTTTTAGAGAGTTATACTGGGAAAATGGCATCACGTTGAAGAGTGGAATTGGAATGGGCGCCGTCCAAGAATAAAAATATAAAATCATAAATTCTGTGTGAATGCTGAATTGTAGGGCTGCAGATGTAGACAGAGCAACTGGGAAAAATCCTTAAGTTATTGATATGGTTTCTTTATGGCTGGGCAAATTGTTTAAAGTATGAGTGAAGGCTGCACGCATGGCTGATTATTAATATCATTAATTTTAATATATTGTTTCCTTTCAAAAAAGGAAAGTTAATAAGAATGATTTTTAAAAAAAAAACTGAAGGGGATTATGCTATTAAGTGTGTGTGAGAAGTCATTTAGCAGAATTCTGATTGCAAGATAGCTGAGTGGGACAATGGAAAGGCAGAGTGACTTTTATGTCAAGCGTGATGTATGCAAACCAGCATTTGCTGAGAAATATATGAATGTGAGAAATAATGTTTACCATGCATTTGTTGATATGCAGATAGTGTTTGATGAAGTGAATAGGCTTGAATGATTTTGCGCAAATTGAAGGCTGACCGTTGAATGCGATGAGTTGTATATGATGGAAATAAAGCATGCAAGATAATAAAGTGAGTCCCTAGCGAATAGTTCAATACTATACTACCCAAAGTAAGACAAGGATGTATAAAACCTCTTTGTTGGCTTAATATATTTACGGGTTTACAAAGGAGAACTGTTAAAGTGTAACATAAATATTATACTCAGTCCTGTCTCACCCACATTTTGAAATGTGATCCTCAACATGACATTTAAAGATGGGGGGGAGGGCCCCCCCGAAATGCTGCACATTCTTGTTTACAGCTTTTATCTTTCTGATAGTCATCAGTTTGCCCTTCAGAAAACCATTGAGATACTTCATTTACAAATTCTGCAGAATTGCCCAGAAATTGCAATCTCTAAAGGTGGATAAAATCTTCTTCAGCACACTATTTTGAGAATATTATTTTGAGAAGAAAAGAATCTAACTGAAACTGGCAGAAATACAGCCCAGAGATTATGCATTTTCAAGCTTCTGCTGCTGATCCATTCCAGCTGTTTGCCTCCAAGAATGGGAAGAACACCTGCAGGCCATCCTCAGGATGACTTTTGGAAGTTTCTTTTTATCACAACAGATTTTATGGCCCTCATTGTGAGGAAGACATGCTTCAAAGTGTGCCTAGAACTGCTTGCCGACTGTTACTTCGATGGTTTGTGTGCTAAGCTTTACAGCAAAAAAAAAAATACTGGCTGAGTCTGATTCATGGCACATTTCCTAGTCCAACAGATGAAGGGATGAAGCTATTTTGTCTCGCTCCCATAATGAACTATGGTGTTCTTTCCCAAATCAATTTAAATTAAACATCCAGAAGTTAGTTTCTATCCCAATAAGTTTCAGAAATTACCTGCAAACTCAAAACGTTTACATCAAGGTTATCACAAACATCTCTAGTACCAAGTTCTACTGAAGCCAAATTCAACAGAGCCCAACCAATCCCACCCCAACCCCACCATCCACAAAGCACACCTTCTTGCATGCAAGAAGTTCAGGGTTAGGAGGAAGTCAGCTCGGCCCAGGCCTTATAGTGTGATAGTGCTGGTTAAATACTTGTAGCTATTGATGCATGTATTTCTTGCTGAGGATACCTTTCAAGGGCTAGGATGACATATTTTCTTATAATTAAAGGTGTTGCACATTGTTTTTGGGAAAATGTCCTGGAAAACTATGATTCCGAAAAACATTTTTAGCTGGGAGACAGAATACCTTCCATAGAAGTAGTAGATGGGCGGGGGGGGGGGGTTGATATTTTTCTGCCTCTCTCATAATCCTAAAACATGAGGTCACCAGATAAAATTGATAACACCAGAACAAGTATGATGAACATTCCTCAGCTTTGGTTCCTGCTCCAATAAAAGTCCTTTTGTGGTCAAGTTTTTGCAACTTTTTCCCCGCTTGATATTAGTGCACTTACGACACAACTTTAAAAATTTCTAGCCCTGGACAAACATCAAATACGTGATCAAGATCATTGTTTTTGTCCTAATCACATATAAAGAAGGGGCAATAACTGGCCAATTTTATTTGCAGATATTAACGTGATGAGTGCCCAAAATTTCCCCTGGTTGGCTCCTCCTCAAATGTATCTGAGATGCTTTTACCCAGCATAAGTGATTCCTACTGTCAACATTTGGTTAGGAAGAGGTGGATCAGATTGCTAGGAGATAGAACTCTGGCATGCTCTTTTTGATGCTGGAAAATGGACTACCAGTTCTCTTCTATGTATTTTGAGCAATTCCACGTTTACTTCTAGCAATTCCAATGGATGTGAAGCCATTGTACTTCTCAGCTGACCCTGAGGACATAGATAAACCTCTAGGTGGCCTCAATGACTCTCTAAAAGAATGCAAATGACCAGCTGTCTGCAAGGAAAATAAATCCTTTTATTGCCCACCACCCAGTCAGAGATGAAGAAGCTTCTTGGATGAGAAGCGAAAATAAAAACTAGAAAGTCCAGCTGCTTCTGGACCTGAAAAGAACCTTTGGGACAACCATGATCTGGATGACTGAGAATCTCCACAGACACTTCTAGCTTAGCTTTTCAAAAGGTGAGAAGTACAATCAAAATATGCCCTAGTTCAGAATCTTCACTGTGGCAATTAAACTTTTAAAAATGGCAGTAGGATACCAACTTCATCACTACATTTACCAATTGTTGAAACACTCCTACTCCAGCAGAGTCCCTAAAGTTCTTTCGCGCAGCTCACACTTCTGTCTAGAGAAAAATGAGCCAAATGCATTTAGAAGTCCAAAAGTGGATTCTGGCATTCCAATTAGTGGGTATTTTACAATTAATGTTTTGAGTGGGATCCAGTGCTGCCTGAGAAAGCCCCCAGGATTTTGATCAATTTCATGCTGCCTTCATGTATCAGCAAAAGGTAAAGCCTGCACTGAGAGTTCAATTTTTCACAGATATTTTGTCTCTTGCTTTTTGCATCAATAAACAGGCTTTCTAACTACTCAGGCTGCTACAATGAGAAGTCTACATCTAGTTTTGACAATAATGCCCTAAGTCCCAATTTAGTGAGTAGTTATCTATGAGATTGTGTCTTCCGCAAAGTTCTCCCAGTAACAACAGTTTGAAAGGAGGAGTGAGAGAGCGTGAAGTGGGGTTATTTATTTAACATTTGTTTAGGTTAATTCAGTTCTATGACATTGTATAGATGTTACCACTTCTCTTGAACTTAAATGAGTCTTTCATCTGAGCTAGCAAGTTCCATCCTCTACTTGGGCTATTTGATCTTTTAGCTACTGTTGATGGGGACTGAACCTGTGAACTGCTATGCACAAGGCAGACGCTCTGCTCCAAGTGAAGATCTTCAACTGAATGAAGTCTAGCTTGATTTTTCAGTCAAATGTCAGTTTAAACGAGTGTTTTAGAACAAATCCTATCTAAATGAGTTGGGGCTTTGGATATCCCATTTTTTATTCTATCTTGAATTATCAATCTTTTACTAATTGGTATCAGTCAAATTGACTGGGTTTTTAGTCTTAAAATTTCATTACAGGCATGACTGGATTATAACTATCCACTTTTAAATTCAACTAATTTTACTGTTGGAACACAAAAAAATTATTTCACACTGCATAACTATGGTCAACCAATATAAAGTTCCCCAGCCCCATAATGCCTGACTTTTTCATTCTTGGTCTTTTATTTAAACTTTACTTTTAACCATTCTGTGTCATCTTCTTTATCCTTTTACCATTTTGTAAGCTGCTTAGAGCCACTACAATGGTGAGATGGGCAGCACGTAAATTTAATAAATAAAATACCGTAAAAATAATTTATTTGTTTAAACTAGCAACGGTCAAACTTTCTGCTAAGAGTCATGTTCCTTCAGAAGAACTATCATAGGTAAAAGGCCATTCTGACTTCTTTTTCCTGGCAATCTTTTTCTCCTTCTCTTTTCTGACCCATGCCAGGGAAAAGAAAGGCCATGTTTGACAAGATCCTAAATCTATTTCTTTGAAAACCCTCTGAAATTAGACTAAGGGCTATATGTGATCTGACGGCAATAGATTGCTTATCCCACATTAAACATGGCTAGTATCAAGGGCACAAGCTAAACTCCCCCCCTCCGATCAAATGTGATTTTTTTATGAGATGGAGATGGTTAGTCAAACCAAAGAGTCAAGATGTTATCGTTTATAGTTTGATTTAAATTCAAATTAATTTTATTTGTCTGTTTTTAAAGTTACCACCTTTCAGCAATTTGCAAGGAAAAAATCAATAATAAATTGCAAAAATAAAAAGCAATGGTATCGTGGGTTAAAACTGAGCACACAAGCCATTCAATGGCATTGTCTTAGCTAATTAAAAAAGCCCACTGGAAGAACTCCACTTTAACTTGCTTCTGAAGATCTAACAAGATCAAAGCAAACATAATCTCTGGTGGCAAACTATTGTACACCAACATTACACAGAAGTAGTTCCTCTTAAACTCAGTGTTTATAATATCTTGGTAACAGGGGATTACCATCCGTTCTTCCTGAATTTATTTGTATCAGATACAGTAGTTGATTCTGGTTTAACGAAGCATTCCTCTAGGTACCTCAGCACTAATCTATAATGGGTTTTATAGGTTAAAACAGGTGTCTCCAATCTTGGCAACTTTAAGCATGGTGGACTTCAACTCCCAGAATTCCCCAGTGAGCTGGGTGGGGAATTCTGGGAGTTAAAGTCCTCCAGGCTTAAAGTTGCCAAGATTGGAGACCCCTGAGTTAAAAGCATCTGTTTAAATTGCATCCATAAACTTATTAGCAGCCAATGAATAGCTCACCACAGAGAATTAATATGCTAATGGCATCTAGAGCTAATTAGCATACAAGATGCTGCATTGTATGCCAACTATAATTTCTGAATGGTCTTCTAAGGCACCCTTCTCCCCACATTGTTCCTGCCTTCCTAAGCAAAACCTTATAAGGCACCAAAGAAAACAAGAGATATTCTCGTCTCCCAGTCAGCATACACAGGAAATGTCCGTGGTGTTATCTTATTATGAATCATTTACTTTAAAAAAAAAACACCCTTGTGTATTGATTTACAATGCTTGGGTAAACACAAAACACCTTGCTGGCTTTTCTCTCTCTCTCTCCCAAAATAGTAATTTGCACAGCTCCAAGGTAGTTATAACTTCCCTGAATGTTATATTAAAACTGCCATTTCGAGAGTTGAAATGAAGAGCCATGTCAGAGCTTAATGATATACAGTATATACTTCCAATTGTGCTTTTAATACATGGAGCGACCAAGCTTCTTCCACCCTAAGTATCACTTACTGAAACTGGTAACTGTTCCCAGGCTCCAGAAAGAAAACCTCGGATCAATCGTAACTGTTCAAATTGCTGAAAGAATAATTACTATGGAAGAATATAAAAATGGACATGAACATATGAATGGATTGTTCCTTGTGGACACTGCTGGCTTTAAAGAATGTTTATACGGCCCTCGTTCTGGCAGCCAGCAGTAGCTGTATAGCATCTTAATTTTCAAAGCTCCATTCCTTAAGTAAGAAACCCAGTACTGCCTTCCTTACCTAACCACAAAGCCAGCAGAGCTTCATAGCTAATTGTCTGTTTATGCCGGGGTCTCCAAACTTGGCAACTTTAAGAACTTGTGGATGTCAACTCCCAGAATTCCTCAGCCAGCAAAGTTTGGAGATCTCTGGTTTATGCCATTCTGCAGTGCAAATTTAATATGGCACTAAGGCTTGTTTTGTGAAAACAAAAGCTGCCTCTTACAAAACCTTGCCTCTGACCTTTGAAAGTCTAACCTGACTTGAAAAGTTTTGAATTAAAAATGATCAATTGTTTACACAGCATGTCAAGAATTAACAGGGAAAATTCAAGAGAGGCCCTTTTATCAGGCTTCAAATGTTCTGTAGGAGACCATCATCAGGAGCAAGAATACACAATGGCATCATCTGGAAGGTTCACAACCTTGGTGCCACTGCCAAAATGGCCTTGTTCCCAGTCACAACCCCAGAGAAAATTAAAGATCTTGAAGAAAGGATCCTGACAACCCTGACCTCAATAGGTAAGGGAGCCCAAACTATACTCAAACCCTGCAATTTCTTGTGAGTCAAGAAGCCATATATTAGTCTGTAGTTATTATGATCATCCTTTTAAAAAAATTTTTATCATTCATCTGCTTGTGACATAAACTGAAAGTCAATTGTGTTGGTAAAGTTGGGAATGGCTGTGCAATATTATGTACCGTATTTCCTAAACCATCTTGTAAAGCTTGGAAAACTGCATGCTAGGCAGATACAGTTCCTAAATATTTTTCAAAGCATGAATGGTTGTGGTTTGAAGACATTTTCCTCTCCAGAAAAAAAA
>NW_020769354.1:5769837-5781597 GCF_900518735.1 Pseudonaja textilis
CTAAGAAGGGCTACCTCAGGCCCTGTGCTCCCGCCACCCCTGCCCTCTGCGTTCTGTTCCTGTCATCCTGCCAGCCTTGTGCTCTACTGGCCCTGCCACCCTGCTGTCCCCAGTTGACACCGCCCACCTCTTCCTGCTGATGAGGCAGGCCCAGGCTGCCCCTAAGTGAGGTGGCAGCTGCTGGCTGTGCCAGGCCTTCTTGCGAGGGTGCTTGTGCTGTTCTCTAAGCAGCATAGGCCAGAGATCTCCAAACTTGGCAGCTTTAAGAGTTGTGGACTTCAACTCCCAGAATTCTCCAGCCAGCATAGCTGGAGAATTCTGGGAGTTGAAGTCCACAAGTCATAAAGTTCTCAAGTTTGGGGACCCCTGGCATAGGCTATTCTCACAATGCTTTGGAAGGCTTTTGGGGCCTTTTGAAACCTACCCACACCATTCTTCAAATCATGTGGGCTGATGTCTCACAAGGACTTGCACTATTTGAAGAACAACATCAGGAAGAAGGTGGGACTTGGCCAGCAGCTGGCATCAGTAATGGGAGGAAGACCGCAAAGATCAGCTGGAGGCAGTAGGGTTGCAGGGTGAGTGAGCCTAAGGTGGCATAGCCAGCAAATGGCAAAAAGGACAGAGATATGGTGTGGGGGAAGATAAGATGGGTGTGGGGAAGAGAAGGCCTTATTTTACCAAGCTTATGGCCTCAGAGGGACCAAACTGGGACTGGCTTGGATGGAGGTGATCCCTGCCTAACAACTGGTGGGGTTCAATTAAATGACAGCAACAGGAAGAGCTGGAACTGCCATTGCTAAACAATGCAGTCACGTGACATCACATTTTATAGCTGCATTGCTTAACGATGGGAAATTCTGCTCCCAATTTCCACTGTAACTTGAGAACTGCCGGTATATACTGTATTATTAGTACATCCTTTTTGTAATACATAGCTTATGCATTTGCTCAATTCCCATGGAAACAAATATACACAAACAGAGGGATGTTCAGAATATTGCTACATTAGTACCCTCCAGATGTGTTGGTCTCCAGTTGTGCTGATAAATAACTCCCCAAATTCCCCTGTTCCTGAGAATTGTAATCCAACACATCTGGAGAGCAGGAAGTTGGAAAAGGTGTTCTATAGAAATTATTAAAAGCACTACAAGAAGTATCCAGAGTTGCATCAAGAAAGAATAGAATTCTACTAAAAAAAAGTGCAGTTTAAAAACTTAATTGTAAGAAACTTGCCTGGATAACTGGGTTTGATTGAAGATCCCACGGAAAGCACTAAAAATCCACAGAACCAGATACAGGCATTACTGAGCTGTATAAGAAGCTATAAACTGATTTATAAAAATTTAAAAAAAAACATGACTAAGTTTCATCCATTTCTTCCTCGTTTCCCTGATGTTCCCTCAAAAAGTAGATTTACCCTGTATTTAAAATGCTAAGTAGGTGTAGATAAATAAGGATGACCCACCTTGGAAGTGTTGAAAGAATTCTGCCGCATTCACTTTAAAATTGATTAATCCTATTAATATATTTTTTAAAAAAACCTCACCAACCTTTGGCCAAGAGTGCTTTGACAGCAGCACGTGTTTCCTTTTGTCATTCAATTTTGCTTTAGTTCATTTGTTAAATTATTAAAATGTATTTCACCTGCTTAGGTAATTAGCATGTTAGGGGCTCAGCGGTGCAGGCAATATGAAGTCATTATTAAGAAAAAATGATATTGTATTCCAGCCACAGCTGCTGGTAGGCCCTTAAGGCAAAGAAGAGGGATCAGAAAAGGTTCTGTAAGGCCTGGTTTGCATCTGTATAAATTCAGAGTCTTTCCTCATTATTATTTTACCACCACCCCTAGTAAACAGCCCACTGGAAGCATCTTTCTTCACTTGAAAAGGTGGATGAAATTCAGACAGGGCAGGATAATTGTTCTGCAAGGAGGAATCTTAAAAGGATGAAGAATAAGTATAGAAGAGGCAGAATATTTAATATTTAACTGCCTCCAGCATTGGTTGCTTTTTCATCCTAGTAAGCAAGTGGAGTAAAACAGCTGCCGGTTTGCGTCCCTAGCACTCAAAGTCAGAAGACTAGCGATGCTTTGGAATATCTCTGCCCTCACCCACCCTTGACTAATTTAGTCTCAGGCCCAGGCACTAGGCAAGGGCCGTGTCTTCTCTGGAACGATATAAAGCTATGGGCCAGCTGGAGAATTGAAAGCTTTAGATTCCTTTTCTACCCTTGCTCTGCAGCACAGAATACAAGAGCTTCCTCATCCTGGTGCTTTTTAAATCTGCTAGGCTATTTTCCCCAAAATTCCTTGTCCCAGACATATCAGCCTAACTCATCGATTCTAATTTATTTTACTAAGGTAAGCCATTTGGGCTCTGCTGTCCAAAATGGATACTACTTTCCTCTTTTGACTTTCTATTCCCTGGGTATAAAACCCTTGCATTAGGCAAAGTTGCTTCAGTGAATAATAATTAAAAAAACTCTAAAAATGGCTGGTCTTGTCCTTTTTTTTCCCAATGGCTTGCTCCATACAAATACTTAGGAAAAATAAAAAATTAAAAACTTTAATGACTCCCAAGTTAGGGCTTGACTCCTAGCAATATGACTATATCCATGTATTGCAATGGTAAATAAATGACCTGCTATTGCTTAACAGTGGGATGTTATCATTTTTTCAATTTTATAATACAGCTGTCAGCACTCTAAGCAAATCCAATCCTGCTGAATTTTTCTCAAGATTAGATAACTACAACTAAGTGCTACTATTGGCCATGAAAGATGGAAGAGCAGTATTATATGTTAGTCTTGGAGTGGTGAGGAAGTCTTTACTATCCTACTACCTACTACCTATCCTACTACCACCACTAAACCCCTTTGAGGATTTATAAATTCTTTCAGTCTCTAGAGAACGTAACTGGAGAAAACATAGTGAAGATACAGGTTAAGAAAGGGTCACGTTTACTTATTCTAATTATCTAGAAGATCTGTTAGCATTATATTATCCTGGTTCTAACATTATTCTGAAACTGTCTCTAGCAGAGACAGAGGCTTTCAGACTTGATCTCTGAACCTCCTCCAGACCTGGTCTTCTAAATGCACTTCCATTTTTATCTGGTTCCCTCTTCCTGGTAGAATCTCACCTGGAAGTGGGGGACTGCCTTCAATCTGCTTTTGTGGTGTAGAGACAATAACTTGGTCCTCAACACCAATAAGACCAAGGAGATTATAGTGGACTATAGAAGGAACAGATCAGACATTCAGCCCTTGCTTATCAATGGAGACCAAGTGGAGCAAGTGGCCAGTTTTAAGTTTCTGGGTGTTACCATAAAAGAGGACCTGACCTGGGTGCTCACATTGCAACACTGGTCAAAAGGGCCCAGCAGAGATTATACTACCTGAGACTTCTCAGAAAACAACAACTGAATGAAAAACTGCTAGGGACCTTCTACTGCACCATACAGAGCATTTTAACTTATTGCATCTATGTATGGTTTGCCAATTGCACAGGGTCAGATAGGACAGCACTCCAGAGGATTAATGTCATTGCCCAGAAGATCATTGGTTGTCCTCTCCCCTCTATGGAAGAGCTTTATAGCTCCCGCTGCCTTAAGAAAGTTCAAAACATTCTCAAAGATCCATCTCATCCTGGGAACCCTTTTTTTGAACTATTACCATCTGGCAGACGGTACATGATAATAAAAACAAGGACAAATAGGCTGAAAAACAGCTTCTATCCCAGGGCAGTAACTCTATTGAATTCTACTGTATAGTGCAACATTAATGCAATATCAGGGGTTTTCAATTCAATTGTATAGAATGTGAATGATGTGTTTGTGTTTTATTTTTATAGTTATAAGATGGCATTTAATTTCGTTGTACAAGATGCAAAGACAATAAACTAAACTAAATTACCTTTGATGATAAGGTGGTCTAAGGGTTAAGGCATCCCCCTAGAAAGCAGGTGACCATGAATCGAAGTCCCACTTTAGCTATGAAAACTAGCTGAGATGGAAGATCTAGATCAGGGCTGTCAAACTCCTGGCCTGCGGGCCAGATGCAGCCAAAGGCTGGCCACGGCCACACCTGGTTTAGCAAAGGCAAAAAGAGTTCCAATGATGCTGCAGTGAGTTTGACACCCCTGATCTAAGATTAAAGAAAGGGTGGCTTAAAGACAGGAAGCAGATCAGAAAGGACTTCAGGTTCTTTGCTGGCTGAGTTTTGAACCCCAACCGAAGAACTGTCACATTGTTTAACGCATCTTGCATTTGAGCCCACTGAGCCAATTCCAGGGGCATTACTCATAAGCCAAAATTTCAGGTCAGTTCTAACCTTTCCCCCCCCTAACTGCAGCTGGTGTAAAGTCTGAAGGGATGGCTTTGAAGGACAGGGCAAAAAGCCTGAAATCAAGACAATGGCCAAATCAACAATGCTTGAGTCCAGGCCAAGAAATTAATTTGAGAAAAGGTTTCAGACAAGTAAATGCCTCCCTAATTCACATGAAAGGAGGGTGGGGGTTAAACAGATTCAGACTTGCAAGGTTCTGTCATTAGAGCCATTACAATAAAAATCCTATATGACACTGGGGTTTTTTTTTGGTCGGGGAGTTGAAGTCCACAAGTCTTAAAGTGGCCCAAGTTGGAGACCCATGCCTTATAGGACTAACCTTGGAGATGGCTAAAATATTTCTAACATTTTGCTGATGATGACCAAACTAAAGAGACTTGGTTTGATCTTTAGCAGCATTTCATCATTCCTTCTTTGAATGGATCATTGAAAAAAATGGGCTAAATCCAGGCATGAAGAAATCATTTAATGAGGAACAGAGGTGACACTATTTTGAATATTTCAAACTTCATGAATGGTGCTCAAATGTTTACAATTCAAAATGTTATTTTAACTTTATTAAACATATTTTGAGAACAAATGATATAAAAAGACTATTAGTACATTACATTATATTGTAAGTTATTGTTATTAACAGCTTATTAATACTTGGTGGTAGAATTACAACTAAGAATAAACCACACAACTAATCAATTGAGGGTAAAGAAGAGCTACTTTATTACCACTTTTTATTTCAGGACAATTCGCCTCTTTGTTTCCTATCAGCTTGCCTGGCAGTTTTAAACCAAATCCTTGTAATACCTTTCTTACCTCCAGTTCCTGGCACTGAGGAGAAAAACTAATGGCACATTTACACAAGAAAACCATTGAAAAGTAACCAGGGGCCAAAATAGGAGAGTTTTCAGAATTGTTCAGTTCTCACCTGAAAGATGCTCATGAGCTCTGATACCATTAACCATGTGATACTCTTAGATCAGGGGTGTCAAATTTGCACTGTCACGATGGCATGATGCATCCAGCCCATGGCCCATGAGTGTGACAGCCCCATCTTAGATTCTTTGTCTAATGTAAATGGCTAGATGGAGCACCCACTTAACAAAAGGTCTTGAATCCTGATCCTTTTGCATTTCTTGAGCTGTATATCTTTTCATTTCAATGGCTGTGAAATCCCAGCTTCAATTTTTGGCATCTCTTGGTAGGCTTGGGAAAGATTCCTGCCTGAAAACTTGGGGCGATGATTCCAGTCAACCACTGGATGTAACTGACTATGATTCCCAGAATTTGCAATCAGCTGCAACACAGCACAATATACCTATACAGTGGATTTTTCATGTTTCCCTGTGTCACAGAGGAAGAGGTTTTGGGTCCAAATTTGTCCAGGAAAATCAGGCTAATTGATGTCCACATCTGAATTTAATGAAAAGATTAATGGGCATTTCATGCACAGAAATGTGACAAAAGTTACTTCCTGGTTCTTCCCTACCTGCTCTTGAATTCTATTATCATCTGAACAACCAACATTGTTGAAATCAAAACCAGCATTTTTAACTGATTAAAAAGCATGTGAGTTTGTACGTACAGAGACCCTGTTTTCACCATTTTATTTTATGCTGATGAAGATTAAAATGGAAGATTCTGATAAACTTGTTGTGGCTGATTTAGTGCATACTTTTTTGGGGGGGGGGGGAGTTTGGGATGAAAAGATTGTCAGCACTTTGTAGGTAAATAAAAGGGGAAATGCAGAACTAGAAAATCAGACTTGGAACAGCCAGCAATGAGCTGGAAGGGTGAGAATAGTATTGCAGAGCCAAAGCAAACTTGAAGAAAGCTCTCCTGATATCAATCTAATGGTTTTCTTGAGTGACTGCCATTCATTTCAGTTGTGCAGAAAAAGTTTGGGTTAGTTAGCCCATTATGCAAAGTATTTAGGTATCTTCCCCACCCCGAAATGTGTGTATTTGTTGTTTGAAAATTATCAAAGCTCACAATTTGGTTCTTGGGGGGGAAAAAGACTGGGAGATTTAAGGAGCCTGCTGGATCAGAACACAGCTCCAACAAGGCTAGATACTTCCAGAAATGAGCACCTGCAGGAACTTTCAAACCATGAGGTCATTTTTGAAAATTTCCTCCGGTAGCCTTGTATGGTGAGATATCGTGGATGGCCCTCTCAAATGAGGTGCTTCTTAGGCACCTACTTCATTCCTTCTCTCAGATCAGGCAAAATTATTCTATTCCATTCCATTCCTTCAGTACTATTTTACAAATTTTATGTTGCAATGGAATTTTTTACCCAATTTAATTTCTCTGCTTTGGTTGTTTATATGCTATATACTTTTACCTATGATCTTCGCTACAGTCGGCAAGGGGTATACAGTTAGGGGTATGCATTTCTAATCTTACTTTATTTAACTTGCTTATTCAATTCAGTAGCAAAGTGGTTTTCAGAAAATAACAATCTGAGGAAAAAGAACATTTTGCCAGTATAGGTGGGGGAGTAATCATTATAAAGTTGCCAGAAACTTGAATTAATGTTCATGGTTACTTGATCATGCCCATAAAATAATTATATTTATTCTTCTAATTTGTCTAATACCCATATCCACCATCCTGTAGGACAGAAGAGATACTGTTCAGTAAGAGTCTGGCAAAAAATGGCAGATCATCTGACTTGGTCTCTCCACGCGTCATCTTTAGTGAAGCGTGCAAACCAGAGTCTGCATTTCCTGCGTCGGATGAGGAGAGCACATCTTTCTCCTTCTATCCCTGGCCCCTTTTTACAGAGGCACGATTAAGAGCATTTTAACAAACTGCATCACTGTTTGGTTGGTGGCAGCAGCGCCTCAGATAGAAAGTCCATACAGAGAGTGGTAAGGACAGCCGAGAAGATTATAGGAAGCTTGTTTCCCATTATTCAGGATGTTCCTTATAAGTGCTATGTGCTTAGAGCTCGAAGCATTATTAGAGACCTCACACACCCACTTTACAGTCTATTTCTGCTGTTCCCCTCTGGGGGGCAGGTTTTGAAGTATCTATAGCTGGACTACCAGATTCTGTAACAGCTTTGTTCCCTAGGCCATCCATTTGGTAATCTCGCAAGATTCTTTTTTTTTGCCATGTACATGTATACATCGGAATTAGACTGTGAGGTTTCTCTGTGTCATATATATATGTGTATATGTGCATAATAGTTATCTTTCAAGAGCTGAATGCAACAAAATGTCATTTGAATGTATGCTGATTAGGGTACATTTAAAGTGACAGTAAAGATTCTATTCTATATTCTACTCTAATTCTATTTCTTAGCTTTTTTCCAGACTTTCCAAACTAGGCCAAAGCATATGTTTAGAAGAATGTGGAAACTTGTAATGCCTTTGACCTCAGTTTTCCTCCAGTGAGGAGAAAAAAATTCAAAACTCATGCAAGAGAAGAAATTTTTTTATTAAAAAAAGTGCAATCCATCAAACAGATGGAAAAAGAAGAGGTTTTCCTTTTTAACTTTTTGATATTGATAGTAATATGCAGACTGCGGTGGCCTTTTCTTTCCATTTGTCCCTTTCATGAATCTTACAGTAACCCCCGACTAACTTGTTATATGTTTTTAAGACCCAGTTGATAAAAATTATATACTGTGAAATAGGCAAATAGTCTACAAAGCGAAATAATAAAATAATAGATTAAACTGGAAAAAAGAGTAATTTCCAGATCTTTTTTCTTCAAAACTATCAAACAATAGTAATTCGTTTCAGAAAGCAGAATAATGTAATAAAGCCTGCAAGGAGTTATGGAGAAAATAAGAAAAAAGGAATACAGATGAGTCTATGAGAGTTTTCATGGAAGTAAGTCCCTCAGAGAGGCTTTTTTGTTAATTAAGCGCACACAATATTCTAGCTTTTGCTGCTAAAACATGGGAGAGAATCCTAAATGCTCCATGTGGATTACATTTGTGTGTTTGCATCTGTACCCATGTAGAAAGAGAATTCTTCATGGCCACAAGATCTTAGACTGCCTAGATTTTGTTTCAAATAATAAAAAGATTCCTGATGATAATATTTGTACAACAGTGGAACAGTTACTTATGGAGGTTGTGGGTTTTCCATCTCTCAAGTTTTAAAAAACTTTTAAAGTTTGTCCAGCCTCTTAAAATTTACTCTTCAAGGACAGCTTAACTACTTTTCCTGGATATTACAGAGAGCTGGGCTCTTTATAATTACTTCAATGAATTGTAACACCATTTACACATTTAAGGTATTCTTTACTTACATGTAAAAGGTAATTTCTGGAAGAAAGGTCCTGAATGTAATTTACATTTCAAGCCATGAAGCCATAAGTGAAAACAATCCACCACAAAGCATTAGCCAAAACAGGTTAAACATTCAAACACAGGTGAGGAAATGTGTGTTGAGATAGAAATGCTGGTTCTTGTGGGCTTATGTCATAATGCTACTGGCTAGTATGTAAAGGGCAGAGTCTGTGTTGTGACATCACAATATTCAGTTCATCATTTCAGCGCCACTGCCTTTTATAGGATTTGTGGGCCCCTCCCATCACAAAAATAACAGCATTAAAATGATATTTCATGAGTTTCAATGCTTTTTTATATTTTTACAGAGAAACAAATAGCAAATTATATATGTGTTATTTTGTAATAATCAGTTGTTTCCAGTTAAACAAGCTATCTATTACATATCTTCAAAATTACTAAATTACTAAATTTTAGTGTTTAAGCTATGCCTAAAATTATAAGTAAAATCCTTGATTTGATGTTCCAACTCTATATCTATTTGGCTTTTTTTTACGAATAGGCTATGGAAATAAATATTTATCAAAAGGCATGAAAACAAAGAATTTCTATTTCATTTTTATTCTGATAAAAACAAAATTAGAAAAAAAATTCATGGGCCCCGGGGACTGTACCTATTTGAGCCTAACGGATAAGCTAATCCTGATGGCAGGAAGGGAGGATAGAAAATCTCATAGTTTTGCTAATTTTTAGGTCCTGAAGCTTAATCTGATGATAGAAGTATAAGTATCAGGTCCTTCTTGTCTTATAGTGAGATGTGTGAAGGATTAGAGAACAGATGAGAAATAAAGTTTCCCTTGAGCCAAGCTAAATCCCTGTGATTACATGGATGCTTGCTCCTTAAATAGCCAAGAGCCATAACATACATTATTGCCCAGATCAGGACCTTGTGCCTTATCTGTGTAATTGCAATGTAGTTCCATTACTCAGCCCTGTTCAGAAGGCTGAAACTCTGGACCAGGGCTCTCCAACCTTGGCAACTTTAAGACTTGTGGACTTCAACGCCCAGAATTAAAGTCCACTGCTCTGGACCACCGGTCATGATAAAGTAGAAATAAAAAGTACAAACTTCCTTAAGCTGAAGAGTGACTATATGGGCATGAAGAGAACTGCAATATGTACACAAACATTCATACATATATACATATATCACTAGGGACAGTTAAGATCCTGTACAGAACCCTCAAACTCCCAGGCCTCTGGTAAAGGGCCCAAGACTGAGGAAGACATAGACTACCCATAAGGGTGAGAAGAGCAGTTTTAAAATATATGACGCCTCGTCCTCTATCCAATATTAGCTTGGTCCACCCTGCTCGGTATTGCTTAAGATCAGCCCAAATCGAATAAGTGCTCCAACCAGTTGCAATGAACAACAACAGCACAGAGCCTTGTTTCCTGCTTTGCTAACTCTATGTGTTTAGACCAACTCATGAAATGGGTATCACAGGATCACAAGAACTCTACTTTATTGAGATATGTGGTAGTCACAGAATCATCTAAGTCTGCCCATTAGGGAGTCAGGGGCAGTCAATCTGAATATCTAATACTTTCCCACCCCCTTGGGCAAAGCATGCTTCTTCTGTACCTATAGCCCTTTTGCTTGTTGAATGCCTTCTCCAAGATCTTCTCCATGGCTCCCAAAAAGTCACAACAGCCAAGAGCGCTACTAAGTCACCAGTCAAGGAACCCTTCTTTAAAATTTGTTTGGTTCTGTGTACCTCCCAGAAAAGTCCAAGCTTGACATCAACAACTAGCTGATGTTCACAAAGAGTTTAGCAAACATGGCCTAGTGAGGGAAATCATAAAAGAAGCCCAAATGGCAGCAGCTTTTAAAACAAAACAAAAAACAAAAAATTAAAAAAAACCCCACCAGCACCGTCCCTACTTCCCAAATATTGAAAAGACAGATAATGGAACAGCTGGATCATGGTATTGTTTCACCTGAGAGAAGTAAATATCACATTTCCATACAGTGCCAAGTGGCATTTTATTTGCTTACAAAGCAAATGAGTGAAAAGGGAATGTCCTCTATGGAACTAAAGGAGTTAGCCAAGCCTGCCTCTATTTAAATTTCAAAACAATAGGAAAAACAGGCCTTTTGCAAAGGGAATGAAATGGCAGAATATGTCACTATTTTAATATATGGGAGGTTATTATTTCCTTGGGGAAATCTGGTTGAGCCATCCTATTTTAGCCCACAATCATACTATATTTAGGACATGTAACACATCTGTGCTATAATAGGAACTGACACAAGGCCTGTGCTGTAATGAAGGCTTCTGACACACAGTAATGAGGGTTAAGGAAAGCCACATCCTAATCAATTCCAAGCTTAGGTTTATAGATAGAAAAGTATAACCCAGCAATCATTCTTTCTGAGTAACCCCAATTTACTTCTCCGGGGCTTGGATTGACCGAATCAAAGGCTGGATCGGATTCAGACACTTCTTCCATCATTCTCCTTTGTCCTAACATTTGTCAACAGATGGGCCCTGTGGCTAGCAGTTTGGAGTGTTGGAAGGCACCTCACTGCAGTTGACTCGTGGCCAAAAAAAATCCTTCTTCTTGGCTAAGAGGCTGAAGATATCAGAAAAGCCCCTGATATGCAGAGATCCACTTCCATACGGACAGAAAAATCTTGTATGTTTTACTCCAGCTCTGCTCCTCCTCTGCCTGCTTCAGTGGAAGATCAATTCGGGAGTGGGGGGGTGGCACCCTAAGGGAGAGTGAGCCTCTTTGGTGTTCTCCCCACCTCTAAGCTGGCTGTTCGCTCTTCCTGGTCTGTTTTGCATTAGAAATGGACATTTCCCATGGCAAGTGGTTTTGTAAAATGCACCAAGATGTCCTTCAGCAAGAGTGTGCAAAATTTGGAGGCTGGTGTAAGCATTATTTTTTTTAAAAAAAATAATATTTTGAATTTTGGAATAGCAGCTTTACTGTTATGAGGTTGGTTTTTTTATTTTCTTTTACTTCTTTGTGGCCCACAAATCATAGATTTGTATACTGAGAGTATTTACACCAAGACAAATTCCTTGTGTGTCCAATCACACTTGGCCAATATTCTATTCTATTCTATTCTATTCTATTCTATTCTATTCTATTCTATTCTATTC